>CM067375.1:67778156-67835656 GCA_034401795.1 Chaetoderma sp. LZ-2023a
CGTGCGTGCGTGCGTGCGTGCGTGCGTGCGTGCGTGCGTGCGTGCGTGCGTGCGTGCGTGCGTGCGTGAGTGCGTGCGTGTTTGCAAGTGTGTGCTTGCTTGTGTGCGTGGGAACGTGAGTGCATGCGCGTGTGTGCGTGTGTGTCTGTTTATCCGAGGCATATCCTAGGAATCCTGTGACCTAGACTCTAGAATCACCAACTTTGGCAAATGCATTAATATTATGAGTTACTAGAAAAATCTTTAGGTTGGGGTCAAAAGATAAAATGGACTTCATTGGGTCATTTACTGCATCTTGAAATACATATTTTTAGCCATAAATCTGGAGCGCAAGTAGGCAGGGTCATCAAATTCAGTTTCTAGTAACCTTGTAAGCGTAGAAAACTGCAGAAACCCCTACATAAATGGCATTCAAATCATGCTGCAAGACGAATATCACCCAGACATCATAAAGAAGATTATGACGACTACTTCACTCGTAGCACAGTTAATATTAGATCATGAAAATATGAAGTCAGAGCATGGTGTCCAACTATCTCCAGAAAACGCCACACACATTGCCAGGATCGCCCTTTTTCTCTGCTAATAGTATTAGAGGTACTGACTATGGAAAAGCCTATATCGGCTTCCGCTTGCAAACTAGCTTTTAAAAGATTGCAATATACATGTATACGTGCTGGTAAAATGAACTGTCTTTTAAATGCAAGAATGAACAGACTATTGCCGGTAGAAGACTGTAATAGAAGCTGCTACTGAACTGTTAAGTTTAATCAATGAACTGTAATTCACGTCAGCTGCACTCAAATATGATCACGCCTATGACACGATTCCCCCATATTTGTATCAAATAGTAATAGGCATATAAACTTCTTTTTACATTCGTGTAAGCCTCATATGGTAGGAGCACCAACTGCAGTATTATGATTTCCATATATCGTGGTTATACCCTCATATACCCTCGTATGGAAAAGCGGATTCTCAAACCAGAAAGATAATCGTGTGCTATCCTTTATCAAGTGAGGTGGCTTCACATCTCTGAATGTCATTCGCTAGATAACTTTGACATGTATTTATTGTTTAAATTTTAAAGTTGAGTATATTATACTCGATTGCCGGCAATGAGAACTAAATTTGGTGCGTGGCAAAAGGACTTTAGGGGCGAGGACACAGTGGCTGAAATTACGGATACGAAACACTGGGTCGAAAATGTTTTAGTTTGGCTCAAAGGGCAAATATCGAAGTCGCGCAGGCGCTTAGGACATCCTGAAATATACATTTTCAGCCATACATCCGGAACGCAAGACAGTAGAATCGCCAAATTCGGCACTGACATTGATCTTATGAGTGGCCAAAACATGTTTTAGGTTGAGTAAAAAAGTAAAAAATAGAGGTTATGATGGTGATTACTGTATTATGTGGCTGTATTAGTAAAAGCACCCTATAGAAGTAATCAGTCCTTCTTCGCGTTTGCCCATTGTGTCGAAATCCTTAGCTCCCACACGTCCATTCCTGACTTGAGTGTCCAGAATTCTGCATTCTTGAGGTCGCCTCGTAGCGTGCTAAGCAGATGTATGCAATGAATCCTCTCCTGGCGTTGTATTTGCTGACTCCGATTAGGGCGAATTCCAAGGCTCAGTGCCGGTGTCTCTTCTGACAAACTTAGCCCATGGCCAAACATCGATAATATTTGGTGGGCGACTTTTACAGACAGCGGCAACGTACTACAGAGTGTGTATAGTGCATCATTGACACTTATGCTGTCTGGCTATCGGTGTCCAATAATGGTGCGTAGGTATTTGTGGTGGCAGGCCTCGAGTTTATCGAGAGCTGCCTTTGGAGCTGCTACAGGTATACCGCATCAAGATTGTATACAGGACGCTTTTAATTAAGAGCATCGTTGATCCACGAAGCCATAGCTTCCAGAAGAACTGGGACGCTATGACTCCGTGACGCAGCGTGCAGAAATGTCAGCAGTACTGCAAAGCAGTGAGTGAGCCCAGAATTTCACTTTTCCTCCATATTTCGCCGCCACGAAGTGGGCCGTCATTTTCTTTAGATTCATGCTTTGTAGATATGTGGGTGAACCCTGTTTTGGATTCATTCACAAAGAGATTCTCACTTTTTAATTTCTCTACAACTCTTGCAGCTAGAGGTTATGGAGTCACTAGGTGCATTGTCAAAGGCGCAAATGTGTGAGTTGGCATCTCTCTTCTAGTTGAAAGTATGTTTTTTTATAATCTCTCCCTCTCTCTCTCTCGCTCTCTCCCCCTCTCTCTCTCTCTCTCTCTCTATCTCTCTCTCTCCCCACTCTCTCTCTCTCTCTCTCGCTCTCTCTCTCTCTCTCTCTCTCTCTCTCTCTCTCTCTCTCTCTCTCTCTCTATCTATCTATCTCGCTCTCTCTCTCTCTCTCGCTCTCTCTCGCTCTCTCTCTCGCTCTCTCTCTCTCTCTCTCTCGCTCTCTCTCTCTCTCCCTCTCCTTCTCTTTCTCTCTCTCTCTCTCTCTCTCTGACTGTTTTTTACCGTAATTATAGATACATCAAATTTTTCTCTCACCTTTTTGTTTCCATTTACTTGTGTGTCTGTTGACCAAGGGAAAAATAGTTTTAAGAGGGATGGAGTGTATTATCATTAACTAAGACAGGTGAGAGAAACACTGTGGTGGCGGTCTCCCACAGAGAGCGGGGCCTGGGGAAAGAGTCACCACATATGTGAGAAACGCTGCCGAATGTCTGATTGCCAATTCGTGCAGTAGCAGATGACAGATTACACCATACCCTAGTCTGTGGAGGTGAGTGTTTATCATATCACGTGCCTCCTGCAGTATTTTTTAAATGTGAAAGTCAAATAATTGTATGTGGACATTCTCATGGTGAGAGAAAGCGAGAGTAATGAATTCAGTACACGAATATCACACGTATGGCAGTTCCCCTATCAATGAGTGCAGCGCAGCTGTGATGGTCAATGTTTGAACATGACCTTCGAATGCCAGACAATGCGTCTGCTCTGAAAGCAGTACAGTTTGTTTTCAGTACTGGGTGCCAACAGGTATAAGGCAGCTGCATAGCATGTTATTCGATTGCCTAAGCGTATACAAACCCGTTAAGTATACGAGCTCTATGTATTTTCCCAATGTAGCTGCGATGTGGCATGCTAACCCTTTAGTGACTAAATTTGTTCCTGACAATTAAAATATTTGCTTTTTGATTGTCCATTTGCAGGCCAAGAGAAGACTAGGTTTTAAATTTACCACTGGAGTAACTGGCCCGGTTATCGGGCCAGGCATTTCAGCTGTAAATTTTCAAAATTAGTCCTCTCTTGGTCTGCAAATGGGCATTCCTTTAGACCACTAAGAAGGCCGGTTTGAGTCGGTATCGTCACTAAAGGATTAATCTAACATTGCATAAACAAAGTTTGCATTTGTCGGTAATGCATCGATGGTCGTACAATCAGCAATGACAGACTGTGTTCGTGTATCCATAGACACGCCATTGACGAATGCTGGCAAACTATGCCACCTTCGGAGCAAACATGGAACTTCTTGTCAGAGGCAAGCATGGAGCACGGAACATGAAATAACGCATAAAATGTCTCGACCATTACATGAAAACGAGCCAGCTACTTCATATGCACACTCTAGAGGAATTATATTTGTCTAGTAGAAGATATTTTACCATCCAACGTTTTCCCCAAATAATCGTAAATATCAGCATCAATTTGTGTGAATGTTATCTTTATGACGATATAAGCTCGCTCCATTGGCCGAAAGCGATTTGCCATTGTAATGCATTTTATATGTCTAGCATACGAGTTAATATTGCCGTGTCAGTATGATTAGCTTTGGAGGATTTTGTCCCACAGATTATATTATACAACATTACTGCCTGTACACTGGACCTCAGCCAAAGAGATGTAATGTGGTAAATTGTCTGTGATTCATATAGCAACCCACGCACGCACCCACCGACAGATATTTGGATATATTAAATCGGCACCAATCCCCAATAATATTCAGTTTCACAATAGCGTTTGATGATGTGCACAACCCCTGCAAATATTGTGAACTGAGTAGGCCTAAAACACGTTCGCTAATGTCAAGGCAATGTGCATTTTACCACCAGCCAAGTTTAAGCTACATTCAGGACTGAAATGTAACAGATAAATCTTCATGATGCAGTCAGTCCTTACTGATTTATTGTGCATTGCATATCTATCACTAAGCGTAAGTAAGAACAACTTATGATCTGGACGAATACATGTTCGTTCTGAAGAACAGCTTGGACCAGTTTCACAAGGGGCTTAAGTACACAAGGGTACGGCGTAAATATCAAATAAATCATTCTGATTGGTCTGTCGTCTACTTTACGACCGGGCTTAAAGGTGCATATTCACACCTGAATGCTTGAAAATAAAATTGTTAAAAATGTATTCTTTTATATGCCTAAACTGAGAGCCTATATGTAATTAAACTATATAAATCTTAACATATGATGATTTCATTACGTATAAATTAATAAAAAAAATTTAAATTCCGAAATTGAAATAGAGGCACCAGCCTCTATTTCAATTTCGCAACTTAAAATAGTTTATTAATTTATACCTAATGAAATCATCGTATGTTAAGATTTATATCGTTTCCTTACACATAGGCTCACAGTTTAAGCTTCTAAAACTATACAATACAAACAATTTTATTTTCAACCATTCTGGTGTGAATATGCACGTTTAACTTACGCACCTTTGTGGAACTGGACCCTGAACCCATATTCACGACGCGTTCTTAGCGCCTAAGATGACGATGCCGTGCGACGTCTTAGTAAAAATCGATATTCATGGCGTGGTCTTAGGCCTAAGAATTTTCTTAAATCTTTCTTAATTTACGACAGGTACCCCCATGGCGTGAATCCACTAAGAAAGTTCTTAGTGAAGATTTCTTCTTGTTTGTGTATGTTCAGCTATGCTACACCACCCACATTAATTATATTTATATTTCCAATTATTTGAAACAAATGTAGATTGGATACATGTATTATATATACTTGCAGCGGAATGCTTTTTTTTCTCACCATTATGATGTTAAATTGTGACGTCATACTGCGGCGACAAGCTACATACACAATGTGACCCAGAATTCATTTAGTGTTGAAATATTGAAGACTAGTTATGCCGCCAAACACTTCTTTAATGTGTTTGTTCGACAAAGCGCGAAAAATTATACTTCCGTATAATTTAATGAAAAGAAAATATATTGTTCGCGTATTTTCGAATACATTAGTAGTAAATTTCGCCACGGGGAGTAATTCAATTTCTCATGAGAATCACGGAGAAACGGCATCGTGTGAATGATCGTTGTGGTATGATGTCATTGCGTGAATAATAATTTGTTGTCGAGCCGCTCCTGCACACCATTATATCAATGAGATACCATTTAGAGGAGCATTATAGAGGGTGCTAAACTATAGAAATACGCGCGTGCTGTAGCTCGTCGGGTCGCGTTCGGGTCGTTCTGAAGCGTACGCCGCGCAACTTGTGCACGACGAACGATGATGTCGGCTAGCTCCCCGTCTCGGGGTTACGGATTCTGAGCGACGCTGCCCTGCGTGAAACAAAGACCGGCTCCTAAGGCCGGTGGAACTCAATCGTTCCGGTGGGGCCGTGCGACCATCGCCGCTAACATTAAATTGCACAGTATCAGCCCATGAATTTGTGTCACCGGTATGCCTGTCCATAGCAATTTCGCGATCTATGGACATACAAGATTTGATGGGTGACCTAAAGTAATTACAAGTAACTAAATATATCTAAACAAACCGTACAAGTGTGTGTGATACAAGGATATTCACACAATACATAACATAGAGACAACCTAATGAACCTTTAAACGTGGAGTCATCGGAGGTACCACACAGACTCGCAGGTCAGAAGAGGTACCCCTGTACAGGAGGCTCCCGCATACGAGATCACTAATTAACTTAATATAAGCTAATATACCTCTATGCTAAAAAGGAAAAAGGAACTCCTAGTCATGGCAAGAGGCTTTGTGCCTCACGCGGGCATTACTTCTGCTGCTGTGTCTTTGGGTGAGAAGTAGTAGCCTCGCCCGGGCCACCGTCACTGGATCCTTGCGAGAGGCAAGTGCCTCGCGCGGGCCTCCGTCACAGGAAAACGCTGCCACCGCAGAAACCAAGGGACAGAGAGGGCCAAAAAGGGCCACTCAGTTTTCAACCAAAAGTGCTGCAAAGAAAAGACCATCCTAGCGAAACTATAACTAAAGTGTTCCCGAAGGATTCCCAAGTCGCCGCCTTATGTAGTTCCAAGAATCCTGTATTAGTAGGTGCCGCTTTTATTTATGCGGGCATTCTTCTATGCCTAACCTACCAATTAGGTGTTAACGACCCAAACTATTTTAGGCCGCAAATGGCGGGAACCCTTCCTATCTTTGGATACGGGTGTTAGTGAGCGCAGACACCCCAAGGCATCAACCCTCAAGAACAGTGCGCATACATGTTACATTGCAAGACATCCGAACACGGTGAGGATCCAGATGCCTTGCTCCGTAACCACATAAAACATCACAGGACGATGGCTACCTTTTTACACAAGCATATTGTTCCAACTGACCTGTCGTTACAGTGGGATCAGAGAGACGAATATCCACCGTAAATGTCCTTCCCGAAGGGGCGTGGGAGATTCCAACATCTTGCCCAGACATTTGTACAGAATTCGGTGGAGATGCGCATCTCGGCCGTCACCAAATCCTATGGAGCTGAGGTATTGACCTAACATTAGGTGTATATCCGAGTTGCCCAACTATGCAGTGTGTTGCGGGAGGGGGGGGGGGGGGTATATCCTAAGAGGCATAAAGCGAAATAATAATATTAATAATAATAATAATAATAATAATAATAATAATAATAATAATGTGTTCGCTGTGCTTCCTACATTGGCAATGACACTAACTAACAAGTATCCAAAGATACATGGGAGGTGTATATAACACCGCACCTTGGCCATCACCTCTCAGAAACCTCCAATAGTTTCCCAGGGTCGGATCAGTCCACGGTGCGGATAGGGAGATCCAAACAATTAAGAAGCCATAAAGGCTTTGTGAAACATGAAGAGAGACAATAACGTTATAGATATGAGGCCCTATAGGTATGTTGGCCAATTTAACACAACCTTGCCGGAGTGCGGGGCTCGATTACCGAAAAAGAGGCATACACTTTATGCCTCCTAACAAAGAAATTGTCTCTAATCACATTAAACCTATCCTATCGAGCTGAATAGTAAGGTTTAGTCAGCATCAGGCCAGGCTATAGCACGGGCAGCGACCTTAGTGAAACATGACGGTGGAGCGAAAAAGTGATGCATATATAGATGTTGCTGTCTAGTATTTCCTAAATGCACTGCAGTCCTAAGATTTCTATGAATAAACAAAACATATCAACAGATGGCTACTTGTCATATACCTAACCAACCAAATACAGAACGGAGACAGTATACTTATTTGATTAGAACAGTGATAATACAGGTTGATAGACCTAATACGGTGCTGTTAGTTAAAGCACCTTACAGTAAATACGGATAACTATAAACAGTAATAATAAAGAAATTATAAAATGCGGTCAGAGGACAGGTACGGTACCTATTAGTCATCGGTACCTTTTTACGGTAATAATATAATGATTAAAGATGTAATTAAAGATATATCGTGTATAGTTACTTGAATACCCAGTAGCCATACTTATATAACGGGCTACTATATTACTGAAATTGAGACGTTACTATACCTGTGACGTGAGTTGACACACTGTCTGGAAGCTGGGTATGTCTCCACGTGCAGATGTTCCGCAAGACAGGGTTCCTATATGCTGGTCCAGAACGGAATGCGGTAGTTGTAAATGTTCCCGTTATAACAACGGTAAGTTGTAATGTTAACAGAGAGGGTTATTGATACAGTTGTAGTTAAGATGTACCTATCTAAGCGTAACGGTGCGTGGTCCGCCAAATAGCTCTTGTGGCGCACCGAGAAAAGTTTACTCGGCAGCGGTCGAAATGTTAGACTATCCACACACGACATGCAGTGTGGCGGTTGAATATCCACTTTTCGGCGTGGCTGGCAGATCCGGTGAGTTAGCCACCGAGGAACATCACTGGCTCTACGTCATGTAGAATTGCATAACTGGACCTTAAGGGGCCACCGTTAAATAGTTCCTATGCAGTTATTAATTAAACAGGAACATATTACATTATAATGATATAATTCACAGTGTGGTGGCCCGAGAACTGTTGTGGTCTGAGCTGAACTGGAAGTTGAGGTGTACCGAGATGCTGCTGAATTCCATCTTCGGTGCTTATGGAACGAATCCAGGACCGACGGCGCTTAGCCGGTACGGCTCGTACCCGGCCGGTCGATCAGCGCTACAACGCCCGTGCGTGAATACACCCGTGTCTGTGTGTACGTGGACATGAAGATATAGGACACGTGTATGGCTTTAAATGTTATAGGCTACGTGTTTGCCTACAGTACAGCTCATACATGTATAGATAGCATTCATGTATCCAAAGCAAAATCAAAACACGCAGTTGTTAGTAAGAATTGCTCTGTCAAATATTTTGAACATAATTGGCAGCAATACGTTCTTATCCAATTATATTCAAGATAGATTTAGCATTAGGCCTACATTTTATTTTGTTTTGGAAACATGTTAAATTATTTCTGAGCTGTACTGTGCATGTGTAATATGCACGTGTAAGTAGTTCCCAATCCACATGAATATAATCAAGTGCCTACGTACGCATACACGCACGCACACGCACGCACATGCAATTCACCTTTCCAGATTACCCACCCATTATATGACGTCATAATGAACTGCGTGATGTGTACAATGGCATCATAATGAATGACGTCATGAATGACGTCGATAAGTACGTCACGTACGCATATTTGAAGACGGTCTATGCGCTGTTGTACAAAGTGTTTGCATTTACTATTTAATAAATATTCTGATGAGTATTTTGAAACTAATTTGACTTGCCGCTGTTGTTGCCATAGGCAGCACCAGCACCCAGTCAAATTTGTCACAAAAAATACAGTTTTCAGGATATTGATAGCTAGGGCATTTGGGAATCGATCAATCCCAACACGGCGAGGTGTAGGTGGAACTTAGCTAGTGATGGGCGGGGCATAGCTAAAAATCGAAAGGTCCATGGCATACAGGCCTATAGGGCTAAGCCGCATGCGCCTGAGTGTGTACGTATGTATGTAACGCGCCAATATTGAATTTGCGCCGTTGGTCTTGTGCCGTTGATATCGGCGTGCCAGTTGGTCAACGCTGCAGGGGACCAATATCAATTGCTATATCTGCCCCGATATAAAACAATGAGTTTGCACACATTTCTGATTGCCTGTTTGCCAAAGCACCCAGTCAAAT
The DNA here is from genome assembly GCA_034401795.1 of Chaetoderma sp. LZ-2023a. Taxonomy (NCBI): domain Eukaryota; kingdom Metazoa; phylum Mollusca; class Caudofoveata; order Chaetodermatida; family Chaetodermatidae; genus Chaetoderma; species Chaetoderma sp. LZ-2023a. Next base: position 67,787,591 of record CM067375.1, read on the forward strand.
TAGTTTCAAAATATTCAACAGCTTACATGTGCGCGTATAGTTACCATGAAATTGGGATTCTGGTCATTTCGGATTCAAAGTAAGGCCATTTGACTATATATCGTCTATATAAATCGCCCGATAAATCAACCTGACATAAGTATGGATGGAGCTTGACTAGAGATGGGCGTGGCATAGCTAGAAATGAATCCCTCTATGACTGCACACACGTACACGCACGCACAGACACGCGCACACGCGCACGCAAACGCACACGCGCGCGAAAACGCAAACGCACGCGCACGCACACGCGCACGCACGCACACACGCAAACATACAGGACGAAACATTCCTCAATTTCTTTCGAAAAACATGGGGAATAAAATTATATTTGTTTTATTTGCGTCCAGTCCACTAAATACCCCTGCCTTCGTCAGTTAGTTAGTTTTTCCACAGAATTTATGTTTTGCTAGGTTTGATCTCATGCATCAGTAATATGACGTCACAGTGTGAAATGACACCATAATGGTACATATTCTTTAAGAACATGTATATATTTGACTGCCTCAGCGGATAATATATGTTGGTGGAGGCCTACGAGCAGATTAAACCACAATATTAAAATGTGTAACGCATACACGACGCATGCGCACGCACGCAACATTGGTGTAGCATTAGGAACTTCACAACTGCGTTCTTAGGGCGTTCTTAACTAAGAAGTAGACTAAGAACTCTCCATGAATTCCAACTTTCTTAGCGCTAAGTACTTTCTTAACTAAGAACTTTCTTAGCGCTAAGGACGTTCTTAGTAACTAAGAACGTTCTTACGTTAAGAAAGCTCCATGAATACGGGCCAGGGTCACAAAGGTGCGTAGGTTAAGCCCGGTCTCTAATGGACCTTTCCATGTTTAGTTATGCCCCGCCCATCACTAGCTAAGCTCCACCCACACCTCGTTCGTGTCCGGATCGATCGATCTCTGAACTCCCTGAATATCTATTTCAAGAAAACTACACAGGTAAGCTGTTGAATATTTTTAAACTAATTTGACTGGGTGCTGTTGCTGCCTAACGCAGCAACAGCGCCCAGTCAAATTAGTTTCAAAACAGTCAACAGCATATTTATTAAATAGCAAAGAATTACAAAGACATACAATTCATACAACGTGTCGGAGTATTTGAGATTTGTTGACGGTCGATATGGAACCCTTTGTGACGTCATGATTGTGACGTCATCATACACGCGCTGATGTCAGATGATGGGTGGATACTCTGGAAAGGTGAATTAGCATGACATTTGCGGATAACAAGTGACCACAACGAACTGGATCTTAAACCTGATCGTCAAATGTATTTTACTTTATATTATCGCTGGTTTGCTTGTGTTATTAATAAGTAAAACAGTTAAAAGCAGACACCAATTTCCAAATAAGCAATTATTTCAAGCGACGGCTCGTAAAATTAGGTTCAGATTTAATGAAACATTCAGTAATCAAATTAATTAGCATGCATTTATCACAGTTACACTCACAAATGCGAATATGAAAGGGATTAGCCGTTTCATGACGAAGTCAGTCACAAACAGCAACTACAGTGGTCTTGAGGAATGAGGCAAACAGAAGACCCATTCCGGTTGTGTAAAAACTGTTTTCATTTGTCCTGCACATATACATGTAATAAACAAATATTTAGATTTTCCTGATAAGATTTGGTTCTTTAATGCTTCCACTGTGGAGATACATGAAAATTTCAAACAACAACAGATTATCTTGTTCGAATACATTATGTAAATTAAATATGTATTTTAAACGTTTTACGAGGGAAATGTATTAATTATTACACTTAATACGGATTAAAATTAATTGTCTCAATCAACAAATCTAGCCAAACCTGTTCCACAGATATACCGAACTCTAGCAATTTATTAAATGTAATACATCTGTGGCTGCCATACCTTCAGAAATAGTACCATACGACTATTGCTGTTATCTAATTAATTACTATTACCACGCAGTATTATCCGTTGCACTAAGCACACGGCATTTTCTGCAGATGCACATGTATGCGCTAATACCTTCTAGTGTCACAAAGGGATTGCCAAGGAGGGACCACAAAATTAATTTAATACCTAATAATTATGTATCATGCGCTTAAGGAAAATCGTGCTACTGTTAAAATGCGTGCACAATAAAATCAGTCGGCTACATGCTATTATATCTTTGAGAACGGCGTGCCCCAATATTGATGAAGGTGTGCTAGACGTCTGGTTTGTCGTATAAAACGTCGTAGACTGTACACCTGTAAACAGTTATTTCTGGAGTTAGGGGTTCATTCCACATGTTGGTGTATACCTGCGCCAAAACAGTGGACGCTATATCTGCAAGGAAGGAGTCACTGTTCTCAATACTTACACTACATGCTAGACAGAACAGCGAATGTTATGGGTCAATCACCAATAACAGCAATACTAGTAACACACCCCCCCCCCCCGCCCACCCCACCCCAGCCAATGTCAACACCAGCCCGTACACATAGCGATTTTCAGTGGATTGCGAAAGTCATATTATGCCTAGAAGATAACTTAATCCATGAGTAAACAGCTTGCTGGGTCGGTGCAAGGTCAATACCGGTCCGTATTGTCCCGATATTGCCGCTTCTCTCTGAGGTTTTTATTGTATGAGGAAATAACGTCAATGAGGTTGGTGGTGGTTGTGGGGGTGGGGTGGGGTATTATATTATGCGCTATGATATCTCTACGGCAATGTATGCATTATAGCGCGTGTTGTTATTTAAACATAGACGCATCAAGTCTCCTTTGTTTGTTCGGATCTGTATGGTTTTGCATTTTGTTGGGATCGGTATGGTTTTGTATTTTTGGGATCTGTAGGGTTTTGTATTTTGTTGGGATCTGTATGGTTTTGTATTTTGTTGGGATCTGTATGGTTTTGTATTTTGTTGGGATCTGTAGGGTTTTGTATTTTTGGGATCTGTATGGTTTTGTATTTCGTTGGGATATGTATGGTTTTGTACTTTGTTGGGATCTGTATGGTTTTGTATTTTGTTGGGATCTGTATGGTGTTGTATTTTGTTGGTATCTGTATGGTTTTGTATTTTGTTGGTGTCTGTATGGTTTTGTATTTTGTTGGGATCTGTATGGTTTTGTATTTCGTTGGGATATGTATGGTTTTGTACTTTGTTGGGATCTGTAGGGTTTTGTATTTTTAGGATCTGTATGGTTTAGCATTTTGTTGGTATCTGTAGGGTTTTGTATTTTTAGGATCTGTATGGTTTAGCATTTTGTTGGTATCTGTATGGTTTAGCATTTTGTTGGTATCTGTATGGTTTTGTATTTTGTTGGTGTCTGTATGGTTTTGTATTTTGTTGGGATCTGTATGGTTTTGTATTTTGTTGGTTTCTGTATGGTTTTGTATTTTGTTGGTTTCTGTATGGTATTGTATTTTGTTGGGATCCTCTAGGGTGTTATATTTTCGGTATCTGTATGGTGTTGCATTTTGTTGGTATCTGTTTGGTTTTGTATTTTGCTGGGATCTGTATGGTTTTGTATTTTGTTGGTATCTGTATGGTTTTGTATTTTGTTGGTGTCTGTATGGTTTTGTATTTTGTTGGGATCTGTATGGTTTTGTATTTTGTTGGTTTCTGTATGGTATTGTATTTTGTTGGGATCCTCTAGGGTGTTATATTTTCGGTATCTGTATGGTGTTGCATTTTGTTGGTATCTGTTTGGTTTTGTATTTTCTTGGGATCTGTATGGTTTTGTATTTTGTTGGTATCTGTATGGTTTTGTATTTTTCTGGGATCTGTATGGTTTTGTATTTTGTTGGTATCTGTATGGTTTTGTATTTTGCTGGGATCTGATTGGTTTTGTATTTTGTTGGTATCTGTATGGTTGTATATTTTGTTGGTATCTGTATGGTTTTGTATTTTGTTGGGATCAGTATGGTTTTGTATTTTGCTGGGATCTGTATGGTTTTGTATTTTGTTGGGAGCTGTATGGTTTTGTATTTTGCTAGGATCTGTATGGTGTTGTATTTTGTTGGTATCTGTATTGTTTTGTATTTTCTTGGTATCTGTATGGTTTTATATTTTGTTGGTATCTGTATGGTTTTGTATTTTGTTGGTGTCTGTATGGTTTTGTATTTTGTTGGGATCTGTATGGTTTTGTATTTTGTTGGGATCTGTATGGTTTTGTATTTTGCTGGGATATGTATGGTTTTGTATTTTGTTGGGATCTGTTTGGTTCTGTATTTTGTTGGGATCAGTATGGTTTTGTATTTTGTTGGTATCTGTATGGTTTTGTATTTTGTTGGTATCTGTATGGTTTTGTATTTTGTTGGTATCTGTATGGTTTTATATTTTGTTGGTATCTGTATGGTGTTGTATTTTGTTGGTATATGTATGGTTTTGTATATTGCTGGGATCTGTATGGGTTTGTATTTTGTTGGAATCAGTATGGTTTTATATTTTGTTGGTATCTGTATGGTTTTGTATTTTGTTGGTATCTGTATGGTTTTGTATTTTGTTGGTATCTGTATGGTTTTGTATTTTGTTGGGATCTGTATGGTTTTGTATTTTGTTGGGATCTGTATGGTTTTGTATTTTGTTGGGATCTGTATGGGGGTTGTATTTTGTTGGGATCTGTATGGTTTTGTATTTTGTTTGGATCTGTATGGTTTTGTATTTTGTTGGTGTCTGTATGGTTTTGTATTTTGTTGGTGTCTGTATGGTTTTGTATTTTGTTGGGATCTGTATGGGTTTGTATTTTGTTGGGATCTGTATGGTTTTATATTTTGTTGGGATCTGTATGGTTTTGTATTTTGTTGGGATCTGTATGGTTTTGTATTTTGTTGGGATCTGTATTGTTTTGTATTTTGTTGGAATCTGTATGGTTTTGCATTTTGTTGGGATCTGTATGGTTTTGTATTTTGTTGGGATCTGTATCGTTTTGTATTTTGTTGGGATCCGTAAGGTTTTGTATTTTTTATGACGCGCGTGTCTATTTAAGACATTTCCCCCCCCCCCCCACCTCCGCCCATCGTAAGAGTGGATACCTCTTTTGCGAGAATCATTTAAAAGTAGATGGCAAAGAGATAGTTAGGAAAGGCGATTTACGATGCAGCCTATTGCGATAACATATAATATGAAAAACACAAACGCAGAATGTAGGTCATATAAAATGTACTTGAACATGTATTAAATATAATTAATCAGTCATGTGGTTCATATGCCAATCTGTATCTTTATTTAAATGCCCCTGGCAACCGTTGTAAATACATTTAGCAGCGACCAGCATCGCTGAACCGACATCATGTTATCTCTAAACTCGATAATTTCCCGAGTAACGTTCCAGATCAATCTTTCAAGAAGAAGAAGAACATAAAACACACACATTAACATTCTATTTGCAATACACGCATCGCAACTTGAAGAAATTGCTATAGAAAACAATATTATTATTTCTGTGAATTCAACCTACTTCCTGTTGGAATCGTTCTTCATTATTTTGTTCCGCTCTAAATTTCTTCTGCGGTATGTACCTGTCAACCTACTTAATATAATGAAATTGATTAAGTAATCTTATTTGTCCCCAACATCCTGACAGTTGTAGGTTCATTACGCAACATTTTCATCATTTGACTTGGTGGATGACATTCTAACACATGCCCGAGTTGAGAGCGAGCCCGCTTACACAAGATGCCGCATTATTAGGGAGAATGGCTGGAATTAAATTAGCTCACGTGACACTGTGTAATTCAGAAATTCGAAGTGCTGCATATACTCAAATCACAGCGTGTCCAATTCTAGAATACCAAATATATGTTTAAGTCCTGCAAGCATTGCAGTATATGGACCCATTTCTCTAACCACCCGCCCGTTTCTAGCTATTCCAATTTGACGTGTTAATTCGCAGAGTCTAAAATTCAAATTAACTGTACAGGTACGCTTTTGACTAGTTTGAAAGTAATTTGACTGCGGGCTGTCACTGCCTGTTCAATAGAATGTTTAGTAGCTTGTACTGTCACGAAAGACAAACAATTCCTCCACTTTCGTGCCGGACATAGCAATGCTCATGACCTAGCTACGACAGTGTGATTCTGACGTCAGCTAACATGAGACATATTTCAATATGACCGCAGATACATTACTGACAAATCGGATCCCTCTATATCACCTGGAGTGTCTAAGGCTGTGAATGATGGCGCATAGCCTGTGTGATTGGTTTCACCGTAACCCCTCGCGTGTCAGCAGTTCCCCCAAAGCGCTCAAAATGCTACTTAAACCACCTAACACTGTAGCGGTCAAGATTGTTCAGGTAAATTGGGCATTTTGCTCAGTGAATGGCCATTTGCTGGACAAGACATGGCTCTTTTTTGGAACTTTACCAATGGAATTTATAATAAAAAACCAGCTTTCGGAACAGGTCGTGTTGGCCGATTTGATGATTAAAGTGTTAATTGTTAAAAAGATATCAAGCCTGAGAATCACTAAGAAAGTCATTTTTTGGAAATTTACGACCGAAATAACTGGCTCGGTTCCCGAGCCAGTTACTTCAGTGGTAAATTTCCAAAAAAATAGTCTTCTCTTAGCCCACAAATAGACATTTCGAGGGAGCACTGAAAGTTCAGTTGTATGGCTAAGTTGGCATAATGGGGGTTAATATTCTTAATTAAATCCAATAGTATGGAATATGGAGCATTCCATTGCAACTCACCATTGCCTGTAGGCATGAACTTATATTTGAAAAATCAATGGTCGCCTGGGATATGAATTTACTGAGTATGGCATTAAGCTAATACGTATTCAGATATGGTTATGGTGTGTTTCGTGCATACACGCATGCCACTGAAATCTTGATGCAGAGGTTTACATTGTTTCTTCAGACCTATAATATCTATTCTGGAACCCTAATTCTCATACGAAGTCACCCCCCCCCCCCCCCCTTCGTGCGTTTAGGGTAATCAGAATCAATACAATAGACGAATCGAGTCGTTCGGTCAATCACATGACGTCATAATCAACTACGTCGAGTGTAGGCTGACGTCATAACCAATTACGTCATGGATGACATGATACGGCTGTTATAAAAGTTTAATAATCTGTCAAGTTGGACGAATTGTATGTCTTTACTATGTAATAAACATTTTGAGGAATATTTTGACACTAATTTGAATAAGTGTTGTTGCTGCAAAAGCACCCAGTAAAATTAGTTTAAAAATATTCAGCTTTCTGGAAATTGAGATTCATAGAGTGCAGGAATCTATCGATCCCAACACGAGCAAAGGTTGGGTGGAGCTTAGAAAGAGATGAGCGGGGCACAACTAAAACGGGATGCATGCATTAACCATGCAATTCCCACGATATCATTAGTATTTCATCCTCGTCTTTCATATCACCCCAACACAGTTGCGAATGAATCCGTATGCGCAATGGCATGGCATCGCAAACAGGCTTGTCACATATTTCGACATACGGCAGACTCGACCCGACGGTTTGCGATGTGACGTCGTGTTGCATATGCATACCCATGACTATATTGAAAACAATATAGCGATAAAGTACAATCGAAGAAGCCATTGAGCATATAATTTAGAATTGCCTTGAACTGATCAATCGAATAGCAAGATTAACATGAATTCTCTGGATTCTGGATGTATCAACACTTCCTGGTACACAGCTTGCCACTTGAACTCCACTCAGATGTGATTGGGATAATATGTTCTTTCAAAAGACTATCATCATTCTGTATAAAATGTTATAAGTTCCCATACATGTCATACACCGGTGTAGTCATTAGTCCACGAACGTATGCTGCTTCGTAAATAATATCAAAGATATACTTAGAGTCGCCATGAATGGCAGCTAAAACCACAAGTTGTAATTGAATTCCATATGATATTGCAGGGTCCAAGTTTAATGAATTTGATTGGCCAAATCACGTTTATGAGTGGGTGATGTTCCAATCAAGGGCCATGGTAACAGATATTGGCCGATGTAGCTCTGACCAATTTAATATTTAATAGGGTGTCTTAGAGCCAGTCAAATGGGTTTACTGGCGTCATTCCTTTCAAATGATTCTAATTTGGTTAAGGATTTAAACTTCAATAAGTTCCCCATAGAATAGGCCTTTCAGTTTTAGCTATGCCACGCCAATCTCTATCTAATCTCCACCCACACCATGCTCGTGTTTGGGTCGATCGATCGCTGAACTCCCTGACTATCACTTTCTAGGAAACTATACAGGTAAGTTGTTGAATATTTTAAAACTAATTCGAGTGGGCGCGATTGCTGCCTATGGCAGCAACAGCGCCAAGTCAAGTTAGTTTCAAAATAGTCAACGGCATGTGTATGAAATAGCAGAGACATACAATGATGGACTATATCGAGTCATTTATGACGTAATGATTATGGCGTCATCATACACACCACTTAGCTGACTATGACGTCATATGACGTCATATGATAGATGGGTACTCTGGAAAGGTGAATCCCGAGCATTGCGAAACTATGAACTACGTTTCAAACAATTTAGTTTGTCTGTTGATTATACTACCTATGTGGGAATCCACTATTAGCTATTAGCTATTCCTCAGCCCACCTATAGCTAACCTCCACTCACGCTTTGACCGTGTTGGGATCCATCGAATCCTGAACTCTCTAAATCTCCATTTCCAAAAGCACTATACAGGTAAGCTGGTGAATATTTCGAAACCAATTTGACGAGAAGCCGTTGCTGCTTATGGCAGCAACAGCCCCCACTCCCCACCCCACCCCACCCCAACCCCCAGTCAAAACACATTCAAAACACTGGACATAATGGTTATTAAGCATAAATCCATAAACTTCGTCGACATGGCGGACTATCAACGGTTCCTAATAAATTAATTATTCATGGTGCATTTTAATTGTGACGTTAGCCTACATGTGACGTACTTGTGTGAGACTGACAAAGAGGATTCCTCTCTTACTGCTAGCACGCTTAGATTTAAGAATACTGCCGTTCATCCTCTACCAATCATAGACGCAATGCGCACAAAAGTGAACGTCAACGTGAAGGCGTTCAATAAGATCATCCGATTTAGGAACTGCAGTTCACGTGGATACATGGGAAATCCTACAATACTGAGTAGATTTGCTGAATTATAGTGTTTGACCATGTCGCAGCACATTGTGTATTCGGCACTATTTAGTTTGCAACGGGGCGTCCGACTCTGGAGAGATACACATCTCTTTAATCGAATCCCGTCGACCGCATCTATTAAACATTTGACTTAAATCAATGGACCTCTCTGACCGTCCCATATTGAATTTCCGAGGTGGATGCGTTTTGTAAGGTGGCGTATTGTTTTGGTCTAGGAATAGCATTCAATTAACAAAATGGATACATATACTGAATTTGAATAGCATTATTCCTCAGCTATACATATTATAATTTTAGAATTTGTATATATTTATTATATTTAGCTAACTAATATGTAACACTGATCTGATGATCATAAACGACGTGTTGATGCCAAGCTTGTTAGAATATATGTCGCTAAGTTAGTGCTAGGCGAAATCGAATATGAATACACATGTTGTATAAATGGATAATCATGACAGCAAAGATGGGATATATTCCAGCAAAATGTAAAACATGTATTATATTCTACTCAATAAAACAGCAAAATGGTATTGATAATTATGGACAACTGGCCGTTCCATTGCATTCAGTCTAACATGGTATTGGTCGTCGCCGCCGTCGTCGTCGTCATCATCTAGAGGTCTATATCAGTATTTGTGTCTCCGTAGGTGAATGCAGACGGTCAGTCAGATCAATACGTTATACATCTGCAACCGTGGAATTCAATTGAAGCAGCATTTTCAATTAATATTCGTCTTAAAATATTTCTCCAGAGAATTTATTTTGTGGTGGATATGATAAGGAAACGGTATACTGTTCTTTAAGATAGTCTGGCTTAAAGCTTCGCAAGCTCAGGAACATTATCTTAGCTAATATATTACGCCGTTTAAAATGACACGACATGACATAAATCGGTGCTAGTGTAAAATAAGTTAACCATTTGGACGTAAAGGGAAAACACGCACACCCTTAGTGTACGATTACTAATACGCTTTGGTGTGTTTTGAAACTAATTTGAATGTTTGATATTGCTACATGTGGCTTATGACAGCAACACTTTCTTGCTAAATTAATATCATAACATCCAGCATCTTGCCTCATTGGCGTCCGCAGGCAATTTTCCAGATGGGTGGGGTCAAACATCGGAGTGGCCGCCCTTACTAATTGTGGGTGCTCAGGGTGGGGGTGGGGGGAGGGGGGCTCCCACTGGAAAGATGCTATGAAATCTAGCCCCGCTCAAAGGCCATGTCTTGCATTATTGGAGATAAATATCCAAAAATATGAACCCTTGCTGGTCTGTGAAATTGGCTCTGCATCCACGTAAGGTTAGCGCCAGCTTTTTTTACCTGTTACCTTGAAATTAAACGTTTGCAAATTTAGGCGCAAATCGTGGTAATGAAGGAAGCCAGTGGGAACCACGAGCCTGTGAGGAATTTTAACGTTAGTGCTAAAAAAAGATATTATCTTCATGATTACTTTTCTTCAATATCAAACATATTCCCAGAGCCAGACAATGGGCGATCAATACGAGCTGCAGGCTAATTGGATTATTTGACTCTCTTCATATTAATAATCTTGATTTCCAATGGTATATCTTGGAGCACTCTCAATACAACATTGCATATGACACTGTCTATTGCCACGTATACCAGCTCTTTAGTTGTGTTCCAGTGCTCTAATACCATATTGGTTACATATTTTATGTCTCAATGCTCTGTCTTGTGCAATGAATCGTACATTGCATATATCAAGAGCAATGATAATCAATCATGGAGTACCAATGAATATGGGATTGTCTAAATAAGATAGGTTCTTTCTATAGCTTGCATTTATCCGCAGCATAAAGCTCGAAGAGTCGGTGACGGAAAACATATAGATTAATAATGATTCCGAGCTAGTTACAAATTGCAAAATCTGAATTGTGCCAAATACAGATTTTGGGATGTCAAGGGGTATGCTGCATTCTCATTTTGAATTCAGGATGAAAGGATGAGAAGTTTATCTTCTGGTCACGGATATTACATTGGTAGCCTTTGCGAGAGTTCTGCTAGATCATAACATAGGTCAGTCAACATAATTCCTGGACAATTACTGGTTAACGCGATCGTTGATGTCGTCGCTGGTGCGAACCCTACACAAATTAGTCGGGAATCATAAAAGCAATGCAGCTTTCCAGTTTATTCATCCATCTTATGACGTCACAACCAACTACGTGACATGCATGATGACGTCATACTCAATTACACCATGAATGGCTCGATTTACTGCGTCTGGAGTTTTTTGGAGTTGTGAGGATGCAGCATCGCTTCCATAATTAAGCAATTTTTCAAAATAAACGCAGTAAGCATAATTTTCGTTCGAGTCACTGAAACGTTTTCCATTCAAAAAAACATCCACTTGTGAGAACATCGTATGAAGGAGATTATTCACAAGACCCATCTTTTCATCAACTGCAAGCTGTGTCTCAGTACCCGTTGCATCTAGGTTTACTAACTTAACTTTAATCGAGATGTAAGACTGAGTAAGATCTATATATCTATCGAAAGATCTGCTGATTAAAAACGTGATCGGTCCAGAATCTGATAAGCTCGATACAGGGTGAAACTGTTCCCATTTTGTCATCTCCAACGTTGTTACTATGAGACGTGTCTCGAAAATGTTCAACTCCCTCTTTTAACACTCACATGCATGACTAAGTTCCATGTTTTAGTCAAATGAAAATAGCAGCATGATTTCTCTGAAGTTTATTGCATCCCTTCCTCATCGGTGTCGCTTGCGCTGTCTGAGGTTTACGTGCATTACTCATCTTTTCATGCTTTGGTTTATGTTTGGTTATTCTTCCATGTACTGCTGTTACAGCCTCTGGTATCAGCGCCTTGATTTCAATGAGGATTTACCATTCTTTACATCCTCTGCTAGCCCAACTCCTGAGCTAAGAGCTTGTTTACCTACTGTCTTGGCAACAGTTTCGCGAAAGGTATTGCCGAGCATAGTAGTCCACCTAGGATATTAGCTAACCCATGGCCCGCCTGGTATGGTGCACCTACAAATACTGGAATACGTCCATAACCCACCTGACTGGCATAATACTGCCCCAAGGCACTAGCATTACTCAATCTTCTCATCATCATCATCTGAAATGTAGACAGAGTACACTCGGTGAACTCCATCCTCGAATTGTATATTTGCGCCTGACTTATCAGCTATAAGTATTCCTATTGTATCGATGCAGTTCTTTCACACAGAGCGATACTGAATATCGGTAAATGGCCACTGGCTGCCATCAGTACTAGACAGAGTAATCACTCTGAGCAGTGGTGCTGACATGTCACCTACTATGATGTGAGAGACAACATCACAGTATATATATATATATATATATATATATATATATATATATATATATATATATATATATATATATATATATATATATATATATATATATATATATATATGCTGCCATTGGTCCGCCCTCGTAAGAAATACAAGATTCGTGCAATGTAAATAAAAATTGAGAAATATTTTTTTATTCTTAAATTTCTGATGATTTTCTATCTGTCCATTTATATAGTCTACCATATTCTTCACTGCATAGTATCCGTTTGGTACTTTTATAATATGTGATTCACTAAGTTCGTGAAAACTACGCCGAATATGATTTCTTCCCTGAGTGCTAGGTTAATCATTCTGCGGCCTTTATTTGAGTTTGTCCAGATCAACAGGTGTTGGTTTACCAACATCCACTACAATACCCTCATCCTTCTTCTTCTTTGTCTTACTCCACACATATATTTGTACGTAACTTTCTCTGGTAATAGTAAGCCAGCTCATGGGATATAGTACGCTTGAGATTCCCACTTCCCACTCGCCATCTAATGGCAATGGCATCTGTAGATATAAATGAGTATGACATGCGCTAGGTATACTATCTCCTCCTTTGGCACACGTGAACCCATTATGCAGCACATTCCCTGATCTGAACGTCACTCTATATACTCGTCCATTATTAATGGTGTATAGTGTTGAGCTCAGTAACACACGAGTTAAACTTGGAGGGATAGCCGAGCCACTTGACGTAATATTCACGTACTTCCTTAGCTCCCTTCCTACTCTTAATTATATGTTCCACTATGCATTCTCTATCTTCTTTCACGACACCAATTTTCTGAATCTCATCACGATAAAAAGTTCCAATAATTTGATCACCCGAATAATCCTCCAATTTATATAAGATCGAATATTTGTCAGAAAGAACATCGTTCACCTTAAACCATTCCCGGCTCCACTACGATACGCCTTCTCAAATCATGCTTGTGAGATGCTCACATGATCACCAGATTTCGGTATATTTTTCTTTAGCTTATGGTTCTTCTTCTTGTTCTTCCCTACATATATATTTCTCCATGCGATCAGCTCAGTACTACGATTAACATGTATTGGTGGCATATGTGTGCTGGTGTGTACAGTTTTATTGTACAATGCGACTAACCTAGGTTATACATGGATATACCTTCTCATATTCTTATGAGTCATGTATCTATATATTCGTCCCTTTAACGTCCACTGAAAACAGTCCACCATAGCAGCGTGCGGCTCATTCTGCAAGGTATTGACATGTATTCCATTCTCTGTCAAACATTTCTTGACTACTCCATTGATGAACTCGCCACCTTTGTCGGTTTGAATAGCATGTGGGCATCATTCAGTATGTGACAGAATAGCTTCTAATCCTTTCGTGACTGAGGTGGACGTTTTGCTATACAGATTTTGCACCCACGCATACTTTGAGAGCACATCAACAATGCAGAGTAGGTATAACATGGCATCATTTGTTTTTGCTAGCATTCCCATCAAGAACAGATCTGCCTGCCATAGCTCATCGACAGCTGTTAGTATTATCTTACGTCTGGTAATTTTTGTTCTCTGTGGTCTGTGAAGGGTGTATACATCTTGACGTTTTAGCGATTCTTCAATATAGACACATGGTATTTTACCTTTAAATGCATTATATAGCGTTTCCTTTCCACCAAAGGAGGCAGAATGCTTCGGATCATAAAATACTTTCACCAATTTAGCATCATTCAATACTTCACTAAATTCACCCACACCAGTGTAGTATATCTCTTTGCTTTGCTCTTTTTCTTCCTGTAACCTGCTACAGAAGGCATGTACTGACTAACAGATGGTGGGCCTGCACTTTTTCTATGCATCCTTTTACGCACGGCAGAAGGTGTGCACTCACTGACACTATCATCATTATCATTGACATTATATATCTGCTGCAATGTTTTCTCTTGTCCGACAAATCTGCATGTTATGTTTAAGTCATGTAGCAGATTAAGAAACGTACCCTCCGTGACATCGAGCATTCCAGTATGTCGAAGTTAGCGCCCATGAGCAACAATGTTTGTAAGCAGATCGATTACATTACTTTTCGGATAAAACATACCCTCTAGTGTTACTTCCCATAGATCATTACATTAAAACATTCAGGAACTGAGCGCAAAATAGCAATAATTTTTTTATTATATGTCATTGGCATGCCCCTCATTGTATGATCAATAATTTGTGTAGGCAGTGCATCTGACGTAGGTATGGGTTGAAGAGGTGGCGTGTGATATTGCTGCCTTATTGATTGCTGATAGTATCACCTATATTTATCCAGTACTTACGAATACGATGTCGACTTTTCGTACTCAGACAAATTGTGTCACGCTATTATATTGGATATCTCATTGTCGAGACTAATAGCTTTACGTATCACTGGGTCTGTCCGTACCAGCGATATTTTACTCTGTTCATTTAAGGTGCCTATCAATTCGTGCGGAACCAAAGCCAACTTAAGTACATGTTCCATCTTCTCACGTGAACAGTTTACCAATTAATGGCACTAGTGTGCCAATCACTGTGGGTAATATGGCTCCCAAAATCCACCTGTCTGTAACAGACGTCTTATACATGCGTATGGTACTCCACGACTCGTCAGCCCATGCATATGGCATTTGTATTTACTCAGTTGCTTGTATTGCGATTTAGTAAGCCAGACAATTATCTGTAATACATTAAGGCATGACTTGAATAGCACATCTATCAATTCTTTGAACATTGTTTGAGTACATCATTTCTGATCTTTGGTTTCACTTTCGCCAGATATTGTAGCATAGCTAAATGCTGTCCTATATTACGTGGTAGGCTTGCACGATTATCCGATATTATCGAAAATCGCGATTTTTTTCCAGCCACGATTTTTTACGATGTGATTTAAAAAAAATCGAAATATCGCCAAAATGTTACTGTCATGTATTCTGTCTATTTGTAGCATAGGTGTCTATTACGGCAAGCTGTTCAATTTATTTCAAAACCAACATCTCTGAGAAAGGGGTGGGATTATACTAGGAATAGGTAACAAAAGTTGAAGATCATTCTCTAAAATTACTTTAAAAGACGTCATTAATACGAAAATGCAACGCAATTTACCTGTATAATTTCTTGTTGCCTTACTGTATACCTCAAAACCATGATCGCGGGAGTGAAATTATTACGTGGGAAGCTCTAAATATTGCCTGTTTTGTAATAAGCATGGCTTATAAAATCAAAATTAGTCCAAAATTTGACATTAAATGACGTCGCGGAAATAACTAAATCACGTGATATTGCTTTCTCTCCTGTTTTGGAGGCGAGAGGTGGTGCGTTAACAAATGTGATAGCTAAATGAGATGGTATACACGCTTTAGCAAGCATGTCGAACTAGCCTTGACGTTTCTGAAGGCTAACTATTATTATTAACCGGGTACTCGGTAAATTCGGAGAAGATCTAAACATTAGATGTCTATGGATCTAAAGTACATTCCTAATATCACGTGATTTGTATATTTTTACAAAGACGAGATGAAATGCCAAATTTTAGGATTCATTTTCATATAATAAACATGATTTTAACAGAGTACACAATATTTAGGTTGTCCAATATAATAATTTCACTCCCGCAATGATAGATTACAATAAGCCAATGGGTAAGGCGGCAAGAAATTATTAATTGTGTCCTATTTTCGTGTTATTAACGATCGCTTAGTTTAAGCATCTTGGCGACTGGATTTCAAGTTTTTTTTAAATGTACCAATTAGAAGTCATCCGGCTAAATCTGATATGAAAACTCGGAGCAAAACCGATACGGCTACATAACCCACACCATGCAGTCCAACTCAACCCATGACCAATTCACCCTGTGAATTCATATACCTTTAAAATAGGCTGTATGATATATCGAAATATCGCGATTTTTTCACCACGATATATCGCGATACAGCCTAGGACAATACGTGTAAGCCTATTACGTGGTCCCATTTTTTGCACTTCTTTGGTATGTACATGTAACAGACGTCCTTTGGATGAACGGTTGAATGGAGTCTAATATTGTCTGGTGTTGACGGTTTCAAATCCAAAAGTAGATGGGAGTGAGGTGTGTGTGTGTGACAGTTACTTGACAAGTCGCACTGATTACTCGACTTGTGAAAATGATTGTGCACTACAAATATAACGCTGCAGTTTTCATGATGAGAACATTTTGTCAGCCAGATTTTCATCGCGTTTATTCATCAAATCGTCCAGTATCACTAATGCTCTACAACTTCCGTCTAATTCAACATTTACCCCCTCTTTAATTTCTACTTCTTGCGCTAAATCATTATATCCATCTTGCCACACGCCATAGCAGTATATAATCCTCTGTGGAGGGGGAGTAATAGCAAATGGATCTCTTATTAATGCTTTTTATCATATCAGTTTTGCCACACTTGTCTGAAATGCACGTGAATGCGCTAATCTGCAAACCGTTTCTACATCTATAATGCTTTGCACACTCGCCAGCCATTATTTGGTAAAGATCAAATTGATGGCATGTGTTGTAAAGATAGATTTGTTTACTAATACTGCAATATATTAAGACATTATATTAATTAAAGGCAATGATATCATGGGGTTATCAGTTGTTTAACATATATCACATCAGTGATGCGTCTAAAACATGACATCATACACAACTGGCACAAATCAGTACTTAATTCTTTAGTGACTAAATTTGTTCATGAGAATTAATATATCAGGCTTAACCGTGTAATGGCGAAAATGTAAATAGCCGTACTCCTTAGCGGGCTAGGGGAAGACACATTTGAAGACCAAGAGAAAACTAATTTTGATAAGTACCACTAGAATGACTGCCACAGGTATCAAAATCATGGTACAATGGTTATTTACGTCTAATGAATATTTTGAAACTAATTTGACTGGGTGTTGACATAGGAAGCTACAAACTCGCATTCATGGCTCTTACAATACTGGCATAATTTCATATTATCGTGATTTAGTTCATCATCAATACCCTTGGCGTCGAGATTTAGTTCATCATTGACACACATGTCGTCGAGGTATATAGCATCTATAGTATCCGGCGAAACGGCCATTGACAATACTGGATCATCAGTATTGCTAGTTGACATACTGTAGCAGGTAGAATGTCAGACACGTTCAGATTGCTGTATACCATAAAAGCTTGGAGGAAAACACCTCTGAAGAGTTATGTTCTGTTTTTACCATTAAAGGTAGGCAATGCGGATAACAGCGAGTCAGCATTCAGTTTCAAAGGTAGGTACAATCCATTACACGTAGCTCACGGAGCTACATCAGAGCAGAAAAAGTAATGTATGTCGATGCAGGGAAAATCGTAGCTGATAAATATGGGAACAGAAGAGTCCAGCAAATATGTACATTATATGTGCTCATTTCCGCGCACATGACATATTTTCTCTTCAAGATCAGGAATGATATGCACCAGTTGTCTAAAAACTGTTATGCTTATATCTACACCACATTTAGTAGGATAACCATCAGGATGATAATGTCGCAGATCGATACACCACTTTTCATCAAATTGAATCATTCTCACTATATGCAAATTACCCAGATCGCACCAATAATGTCGACTCTTCATGCTCAGACATATCGTGTTGTTCTATATTGGATATCTCGTTGTCGAGACTAATAGCTTTACATTGCACTGGGTCTGTCTGTAGCAGAACTATTTTAGTATGTTCATTTAAACTGCCTGCCAATTCGTATGGTGCCAAAGCCATCTTACGTACATGTTCCATCTTCTCATGTGTACTCAGACAAATTGTGTCAAGCTATTATATTGGATATCTCATTGTCGAGACTAATAGCTTTATGTATCACTATGTCTGTCCGTACCAGCGATATTTTACTCTGTTCATTTAAATTGCCTATCAATTCGTGCGGAACCAAAGCCATCTTAAGTACATGTTCCTTCTTCTCACGTGAACAGTTTCCCAATTAATGGCACTAGTGTGTCAATCCCTGTGGGTAATATGGCTCCCAAAATTCCACCTGTCTGTAACAGACGTCGTTTACGTGTGTATGGTACACCACGACTGGACAGCGCACGCACATGGCATTTATATTTACTCAGTTGCTTGTATCATGATTTAGTAAGCCAAACATGTCCTCGTAATAGATTAAGACATGACTCGCATAGCACATCTATCGATTCATTTGAACATTGTTTGATTACATCATTTTTGATCTTTGGTTTTACTTTGGCCAGATATTGTAGCATAGGTAAATGCTCTCCTATATTAAATAGTGCCTTCTTTTTACTTCTTTGGTATGTACACATGACAGAGGTCCTTTGGATGAACAGTTGAATGAAGTCTAATATTGTCTGGTGTTGACTGTTTCAAATCCAAAATTAGATATGGGAAGGTGTGCGTGTAGCATCCTTTTATGCTTCTATCAAATACTTTGTATTACAAGGATACATCTCACATTCATGTTAGTTTCGTAATATTCAAAAGCATAGATATATAGTTGACATACCACTAAGGAGGGCAGCTATGGATGGTTTCGCCATTAAAGGGTTAAGCCCGATATATTAATTAAAGGCATCAATAGTAGTGTTAGTATTATTAACGGGTTCTAAATATGTTTCAGTATCATAAATGATGTATTTCTTTATAAGATTCGTATGTTAGATCCTCATCACCCATTTGCTTGGTATGTGCATGTGATAATGACCTAGCATTTCTTTAATTACTTTATGAAAACAAATATGTTCTTCATTAACATTAAACTTCTCTTTACATATGTGACATTTAGACATTCCGCATATGTGTTCGTCACTCCCTTTAGGTGCATGTATGAAGCAGAGGGGACATATGCAATCGTGAGTATTACTATATGACCAGTAGCAATGGGGACAGTAATTGCACACCATAAGAAATGCTGTGATAGACGTTATTAATGAAATGTGATTATCGCGTTTTGAATGTAAAAGATATATCGATGGTAGAGTAGTAGTAGAGGCACTGCCAAATGGACATTCGTGTGTTGACTGTGGATGCTAAATTCGTTGCCAAAATGTTGATGAAATTTCGACCAGTCAGTAATATTAATCCTGCATTCAGGAATACAACATGCTGCATGACATTTGTGCGCCATATGCCTCTGATGTGCTTTATTTCGAATCAAATTGTGCCATTCGTCCTTAGTGATCTGATTTTTTGATTTCTCGATAAATTGTATGCCTAAATATATACTGGCTGTGAAACTGATTGATTATTCTGCACTGACTGGTATAATGCATCTTTTGACATGCTTGTGCTCATCTTTATCATCGCAATGTATATTTAGCAGATTTAAATGATCGTGATGGATCGCACTGCAGTGAATATCGTGCTGACTGCCAGAGTTGTTGTCCTCAACATGAAAAATGTGAAACTCAAAGCCATGCAACTTTGCATTTAGTGTTTGTATTGCTTTTTTTTTATAGGCGCTATAAGTATCAAGCAGAGTTTGAACCATGCCTGATATAATCTCTGAAGGAGTTAATGGTGAATCGGCAATAGGATATGTCTTAAATGATGCACTGTATTCAGTACCGTCAATATGATATTTTTTTCTATTGAACTTACGTATAGTCTTCGACGTTATATAGTCTGAATAATCGAACAGACCACTACTTACCTGAGGTTGGATAAGAATGGATGCAACATCATTATATAAGAGGAGTTGATCATTATCGATAGATAGATCATGGTCATCACATAACAAATATTGATTATGATCATTATTAGTGAGTGGAATGTGTGCAAGTATTTGATGCATAATGTTCGTCACATTTTGCGTGATTCGCTGGTCCATTTGATAGAATATAGGCACTTGTCGTGTAGGTACATTTACATCTAATACATTAACGAACAGAGGTTGGGTAGAAGAAGGTACATCAGCGTGCAGTAAACAGTCAGATATTTGCCGCATAATATTCGCATCCACCGCGATAGTATTAAGATCGGGTACAATGTCACTATCTAAATAATCAGTTAGAAATTGATCATTATTGCTCAATGGCTCAGTGTCAACATCCTGCAAATATTGATTAAGATCGTCATCAGTGAATGGAATACATGCAGATATTTGCCACATAATGTTCGCCACGTCATCACTTGTTTCATTTTGTGTGATTCGCTGGTCTGTTTGATCGAAGATAGGCATTGATCATGTAGATGCATCTATATAGTTAGCATATTCCAATACATCAATGACCTGAGGTTGGATAGAAGAAGGTACATCCGTGTGTGGTAAACAGTCAGATATTTGCCGCATACTATTCGCATCCACCGTGATGTCATTAGGAGTGGGTGGGTACAATGCCACTATCTAAATAATCACCTTGAAAGTGATCATTATTGCTCATTACCTCAGTGTCAATATGCTGCAAATATTGATTAAGATAGTCAGTAGTAAGCGGAATGCTTGCAGATATTTGCCACATAATGTTTGCCACGTTATCACTAGTTTAATTTGGCGTGATTCGCTGGTCTGTTTGATCGAAGATAGGCACTGATCATGTAGGTGCATTTATATAGTTACAATATTCCAATACATCAATGACCTGAGGTTGGGTAGAAGAAGGTACATCAGTGTGCGGTAAACAGTCAGACATTTGCCGCATAATATTCGCATCCACAGCGATAGCATTAGGAGTGGGTACGATGTCACTATCTAAATAATCACTTTGAAAGTGATCATCATTGCTCATTACCTCAGTGTCAACATGATGCAAATATTGATTAGGATAGTCATTAGTAAGCGGAATGCTTGCAGATATTGTCATGTAGGCTCATCTATATAGTTACCATATTCCAATACACCATCGTACCGAGGCTGGCTAGAAGAAGGTACATCAACATGCAGTAAACAGTCAGATATTTGCCACATAATATTCGTATCCACTGCGATGGCATTAGGAGTGGACACACGGCCATTATCCAACCAATCTAATAGAAACTGTTCATTATTGCTCAATAGCTCAGGGTCAACATGCTGCAAATATTGATGAAGATCGTCATTAGTAAGCGGAATACACGATGATATTTGCCGCATAAAGTTCGTCACGTGGACACTAGTCTTGTTTTGCATGACACATTGTTCTGTTTGATTGAAGATAGGCTCTTGAAGAGCATGGTCAAGTATGCTTTCACATGGTGTCCGATACACACGCTGTGTAGTGTCCTTGTTTAATGCCATGCGATCCTCATCTGCCATCTGCTGTAGGATCAAATTAATAGCATTCTCTTGTTCGTTTAGTTTATCATCCATAATTGTGTAATTAAACCGGTATCCTAATGCTAAATGGTCAAATATAGTTCACTACTTGCTTTAAGTATTAAGATTGCTATCGAGAGAATAAGTTCACTATATATTGACAACTTCTTTACACATTAAACTCTAGTAGTAGAGTCGGAATTAAAATGATACCACCACCCTCAACTGGCATGTGATAAGCGATCCGTGGACCCCACCACCCTCTTAATCCCTGGGGACTTAGGGTTGTTGAGACATGTGGTTGATGTTTGCCTCTAGATGATGCCCCATGGATTAAGAGGGCAGTGGGGGCCACCACAGATCGCCGATCGACTGCCAGTTGAGGGAGGTAGTATCATTTTAATTCCCACTCTACTACTACCTCTACAAGCATCCACAGTGATATACACCGACCACGATCGCATGTCTCATGCTCCAGGGATTGAGAGGGTGGTGGGGGCAACGGATCACCGAACGGCAGCCAGTTGAGGGAGGTAGTATCATTTTGACTCTGACCACACTGAACGCCCATTTAGAGACAAGCCTCCACAGCAACATACACCACTGATCGCCTTGTGATCAACCACACACATAGCAGACGCCGTCCAGACCATGAAACAGAAAGACACCATCCAGACCATGGAACAGAACCTTGATCAGTTTATCCAGCTGTTCACGGACGCCACACGACAGCGCAGCCTGGGATGGCTGCGGAACATGGCAAAAATGGTAGGCGGCTCCGAACTGGCTGCCATCATGGGGCAGAACCCCTAGTCGAGCTTCGAGGAGGTTCTGGGCCAGAAGTGCGGTGTCAAGACCTGGGGCGGGGGCACCGTGGCGTGCTGGAGGGGGACCCTCTTTGAGGCCATGAGCAGACACCTGCTTGAGATCGACTGTGGGACATGCGCGCTGGACACTGACATCCACATCAAGGCTACAGGGGGCACGCCAACAGCCCCGATGGCTACTGTCTACTCAACATGGTGCGGCAACACAACTGATGGTACTTTTGGAGTTCAAGGCCCCCTATAGCCGGCGCCCCAAAGGAGATATACCCCGCCACTAGGTCTGGTCTGGCATTGCGCTGTTGCCGGTATCCAAGTTCGGACTCTACGTCGACGTGGTCTACCGCATCTGTGCGCTCGAAGAAATCGGCGACAGCCCTGAGTACAACGAGGACTACCACCACCATGACATGAGAGGCTGAGGCTGACCGGTAGCCTGGGGCATGACCGCCGTCTACGCCGAGTTGGGTGGAGGGGGCTGGCTAGTGACAACGACGACTCGATGTCGGAGGCGTTGCTCACGTCGGGCCACTTTGGGGTGGAGCCTGACGCCGATGTACTCAACCTGGTGGACTTTGGCAGCGGCGCCTCCAAGATGTTCGACACGATGATGGGCTTTGTGAACCAAGGCATGTACCTGATGCAGCACGTTGACCCGTGCATCGCGGACGGCCACGGCAACCTCTTTGACCACAGCATTATAGAGGCCCTGGCGGCAGATGCACCCTACTACGCCCACTTCCTGCTGGGCGTCATCCGCTGGAAGGTCTTTGAGATCAACTACGTTCCCATGGCATGCAACCCCGGCCACATCGACGAGCTCACCCCACTTGCCACGCAGATCCACGAGTCACCCAAACCGCATGCCACCTACAAGGACATTCGTCAGACACGCACCCGACACGGCAAAATCTCGCCGCCTGGCTTTGTGCCCGTGGACCAGATTCAGGACTTCTTCGACGTTGAGACATGTGATTTCGTGGTCGGAGTGGATGCTGTGCCGAATATAAAACTCTCGTGCGGATGGGGAGAACCTCCTCAGGCCTGCCTCTGTGTAGGAGCAGACAAACACGTAGTCTCTGCCAGAGTGGCATCGGCATAATGGAACCACCCATAGTGTCTTCCATCTACCTTGACAACGCTCACCTGGTAGGAGGCTAAAGTGCTTAGCATTTGCACCACGGCAGACTCTGGCATGTTCACATATTACACAGAGAATCTGGTGCTGAGCAGGTGTCTCCAGCAGACAACCACGTCCTACCCTCTCCACCGCATAGAAGTGGCAGACAGACTTGATCTCTTCACGTGAGTGAAAGCAGTCATAAATGTTTCTCCGCAAGTTGGCCCACTTAGCATCCAATATCATGGCAGTCTCAGCACCCTGTGCCACTACTGTAGACGCCAGCACGAGCAGTATGATGAGAATCATGTCTATACATGAAGAGTTAAACTGAACAGAGTGAAATATATGTGCCAGATCGAGCCCTGCTCCATCCGGTTCGATAGTGATCGATAGTCATCCCCTCAGGGGCAGGGGCTAGCTGCCTCACTTTGCCGCCGGCTAAGAAACGTTGCTCTAGGTGTATATGAGTCGTTTGCAGGCTAGTGAGTCTGACTCGCTGAAGCAGTTTAACAGCACTCTTGGCTTTGGTGACATGTGACACACCATCTACCCATAGGATGCCCTCCTGGAGGTTAACAGCATCTTCTGGTCCATCGAATGGAAGACGCAGCAGGAGCTTTCCACCTGTAACCCCTATCTGGTGACCCAACCTCGTCAGGGAGACACCTTCACCCATGTAGGTGAGGAAGGATGATCCCCGATTGTAGAGCTTTCGAACTGTCCCATTCCTTGTCACAACACTGGAGAGGGGAGTAACCTCTATGTCAATGACTGCAGGAGGCCTATATAGTGGCAACCATGTTTGCCAGTTACCACCAGGCCCAACGCAGTACCACACTTCATTCTTCTCAAACATGAACTTCAGGTTTGCTGGGGTCAATAGCAGACCCTCATGGGTCATCAGTGGTGCATCGCTCGAATAGGGTTTGACCAGATGAAAGCTGAGGTCATCATTTAGGGTGTTGATGTGTGCCACCACTGTATCCGAGATCTAACCCACACACCACCTCAGGCCTCACACCAGCAGGGATTATTCGGATCAGCCAGTCCCTGGAAGCACTGTGCTACTGTCTCCTTACAGCACAGACCAAGCTGCGTTATTCAATAGATGGTTCCACAGCGCATCCATTTTCCAGCTTGTAGAATCACAGAGCCTCGTTCAGCTCTGAGTCAGGTGAGGCCATAGAGGTCTGCAACTGCTGGAACACATCTGACAGATACTCCCGATCCTTGTAGAAACATTTAGCTCACAGGAGCTGATAAGGTATTCGAGGAAACAGACCTGCCCCTTACCACATCCTAGATAGAGCTTCAGAGCTGTCAGCTCCTCTGTCAGCTCAGCACCAGAGAGCTGAGCGAGCTCATCTGGTGTCTTCTTCTTGTAGTCTTTCAACTCCCTCCAGAAGACCTCATAGTACTTCTTGCATAGCGTGAGCACAGATATGTTTAAGATGTCTCAATAGAGAGATGACTATTCCTGAGTACCAACCCAGACACCTGGCAGATGCGGACTGGGAAGATCTTATTAGCTCACTCGACAGGGAATGCAGACGTTTAACTGCGTTGTATACTCAGTGCTTAAACAATGATGTCAACGGTACAGCTCATGAAGCAACTGCGTGAGACCCAGGCGAGTCTTCAGAAGTTGGAGAACCTGCTATGAACCAAGACCCAGAAGGTACTGGCACAGGCTAAGCCACTGGCAGTCTATATCGCCAGTAACGTGGTGGCGAATGTGGCCGTGGTGAAGATGACAGGTTGAAATGAGGTTCTTCCTGCCGCTACTGCGCTGTCCTCGCTACAGTGGTGAGTGGGGTGGCTGAGCACTGTCTTGGAATAACTCACCCCATCCCAAAGATCGCCGTCAGTCATGCCCCCTACACTGCCGCCGCCAAGGTCATGGGTGAACGTGTTACACTAATGGAGGCCGCGGTTCTAGGGCTAACAACGAGTACAATGGCTGAGATCATCGTTGCCTATGTGTAACCACCCTGAATAGTGAGAGATGGATCACGAGAGCCATGTAGCATATGAGGCATGGTGTGCTGGAGGGTGCTGTGTAGCCCATAGTCGTGCACGCGGTCTGAGGATTGCCAATGCCCGGGAATGGTGGGCCACCAACAAGGCGTGCCCCTGCAGAAAGGGCCAGTACACTGAGCACTGCTATCTATTCCCTTGGCTGACTGCGTGGGCCTCCTATGCCAAACTATTTCACTGGGGGTATGACTAGTAGGTTTAAGCCGTGTATATAGCACTATGACTCTGTCACTCACATACCTAGAAACCAAAGAGCTAGGCGATCTTGCTCACTTGGGCGAGGCACGCCTTGGTTCAGAGGACACTGTTGCCCCTATCTCTTTCCTAGACTTCGATGAGAAGGGAGATCCGTGGTACCATCCTAGCCCGAAATCTCATCGGGAACACTAATACGGTAGGACAAGGCCAAGACTGTATACAAGGGGATGGGTATCAAGGACAGGGCCCTGATGCGAGGTATGCTCGGAGTCGATGAGCCTGGAGCCATCAAGGTTATGGCTGAGTCCTATGCACAAGACCTGGTTAAGGATCTCCTGAAACCACGGAGCTCATTCCAACAGGATGGAGAGAATCTCAACGTAGGCACCATCAGCTTGAGCATGATCACTGTTGATGGCGCAGAGGGTGCTACCACCAGCCTCCAGCTACCAGCGGTGACGAAGTCATGGTTCTTTGGTTTGGCGTTTAAGACCCCGGGATAGTCATGGCTTCCCGGGCACGTATCATACACTGGAGGTGCAGGATTCCCTGCTGTGCAGGCGAAAGAGCTGGTGCAGGAACTACTGCTGTTTAGTCGCCGACCAAGTGCTAACCATCCTCCGCACGCATGTCTGTACCAATCGATAGCAGGCCAGCTGAGGCTGGCCAGGTGGTGCTGATCATTGCCCCGTCAGGACATGGGAAAAACATCTTGCTGTGGGCTCTCCTGGCCGAACATCTACGCTCTCAATACATCCTCTGGTGTCTGACTCCACAGCTGAGGCGGTTGACAGTAATGATCAATGGTACAATGGCCCAATAACCAAGGCACAGAACCTGCATGCACTGATGGAGAGGCAGTTGGCACTCCGACTGACAGAACCACTTGTTCTAGTTATCGATGTCAAGAATCAGTCCTTGGACCCTGTCACAGTTGGACAGTGCACGCCCTGGCTGTCGTGCTGACTATCATGCCGAAATCTCCTGCTGTCTATAGACAATCTGCTGGAGAACATGGCAGCCATTTAAAACCTCTATATACCCAGACTGTAAACATGATGCAGTATGTGCAACATCCAGATGGGGCCATTGAACCTGCGACATCACACTGCACTGATCCTCGGAAGGACTGCCTGACGGTCATTCGACCCAGTATACACGATGAGAACCCGTTGTCCACTGCTGGGAAGTACATCGACTTTGCAATCTCGGCACAGATCCACGATATCAAGAGCATGACACTCGAGTTCAATCTTCAGGGTATAATAGAACAGATGGTAGAGCTCCCGCAGGTTCTGAACAGGTGGGAGATTGTGCAGAGCATCAGCACCGTGGACACCACCTATGTGAACGATGAGTACCGAGTCCTAGGCCCGCTGGCTCATGGACCAACCTTCTATGCGAAGGGAAAGGGGTACTACGCTGTGGGGTGTAATCAGGGGTTCACAGAATTTGAACTACGGGCAGGTGTCGAGAAGCCTGTGGCAGTTCCACACTTAACCCTCCTCGAGGAAACAAACGTGAACCATGCTGCCTTGCATCCTCTGGGTGTACACTGAGCAGCTTGCAGATGCGACGATGAATGCTCCAAGACTTCATGTCTGGCATGACGAGAATGGCCAGGAACTGAAGCAAACGGGTTCCAAACAGCGGATCATGCATGTGGAGCGAGAACACCAGTAGGTCAAAGCCACAGCTAAGCAACGGGTAGAGCTGACATTGCATTGTGGTGCATCGGACTGTGTCACTGTTGCGGTCCTGGTTCAGAAGGGAGGAACCATCCAGCAGGTGGATAAGCTAGACAACTTCAAGCTTGTGGTTGCTGGGACCAATGTTCTTGGTGAGGTATGCGAGCTGGCTGACTGCCAACTCTACAGACAGAAAACTAAGTCATATGCACTACTAAGACTACCCAGTGGAAGCGATGACCTCGAGTAAGCACTCGAGGGCCGTCACCACCTCGGGGTCAGGAACATCCCACCTAATCAGGGCAAGTGGCTCAGTTCCAACATTGGAAACCTCACAGCTGGGCCTCATTACGTGTGACGGTACTTTACTTTGGCTATGCTAAGGTATGCATGTCGAACACAGCAGGTATTCAGCGTGGACGTGCGTAGAGCACGACTCCTGTCGTCACAGCTGCAGCTGCCACCACTACGATAAGCTCTGCTGTCTTCTGACCTGTCGATACTTCATAGTCGAGCATTGGCTCAGATACAGCCTCGTAGTACTCATCGAGACTTTCATCTGCCTCTTTGATGCTCTGGTTGGCATGAGCTCAGAGTTGTTGTCAGCGTGCCTCCCTCTGGCCCATATGCCCGGGTGCTTTGCTGTATCAAACTTCTACTTAGACAGCTTCTCCATCGCCTGGTTATGATGCTCATGCTCGACCTCTGCCGCCTTCTTGTCAGCGAAGCTGACTCCCCAGTTCGCTAAGGCAAACATGCCCGCATTCAAGATTGTGGATGACATGGCATAGTCTACAGTTTAAGGCTACTATATAGCTGTCTCCAGCGACGGACATGTATGAACCAGAGGCTTATGAAGATCCAGTCGAGGATATAGATGACGAGGACTATGAGGAGGACCATGATGAGGAGGATATAGACCACGAGGTCGGTGGTGAGTATGATGGTGTAAAGCCTGAATCCCACAAGCTAGTACACAGAGTGAAAGGAATCTATCGCACTTACGTCAAAGGTGCTATCGGGCCGCTGGCAGCAGTTGGGGCTCTGATCGCTCTATTCACAATGAAGGCTGGCGAGATGGTCCGCAAGATCACCAACAATGTGCTCCATGGTGTGGAGAAGATTACTGAAGCCATACCAGCCAACTCCTCAGGAGTAGGTACGTTCTTCGGAGTCGCGGGCCCTTGGTTACCAGACGTTGCCATAGCACTCGCAGCCAGCTGGGCCGCCGAACATTTAAGGCGTGCTATATAAGGATGGCATCTCTGTACGATCTGTTAAAGATACTTATCTTCCGAGGGTTAATCGTTAAACTACCGTTCAGTGAGGATCCAGCAGAGACTAGATGTCGGTGTATGGAGGTGTTTGAGGAGGTCTTCAATGATAGTCGAATGAATGATGGCTGTCTGTTCATCTGTTTAGAGTTCGCCCAGGCCGTACGTGACAGGACGGGAGTGGACGTCAGTGATAAAATCAACCAGGCCGTGCATGACAGGACGGGAGTGAACGTCAGTAATGAAATCAACTGTCTTTCTTGAGGAACTCTACTATCAGCCTGGTGGATATTACCTTGAGCCGCCTCAACTACTTGAGGCAACTTCACATTGGAGACACCAGGCAATGTGGCAGATACACAGACCTCGTCCATGGCACATCAGGCATGCCCATTTCGATGAAACTGTCCCGAACAGAGTTCACCAGGCAGATGTTCTATTCCTTCCACACGACTCTGTTGGTTGTAAGACCCACAAGTATGCCCTCCCCATCATCGATGTCACCAACAGGTACAAGGCTGCAGCACCGCTCACAGACAAGTCAGCTGGCCAGGTGACCCAGGCATTCTAGGCAGTCTAGGAGACTTCAGAAAATCCCCTCCACTGGCGGGAATTGTTACAGGTGGATGAGGCTAAGGAGTTCAGAGATGAGACTGCAGCCATCATGCGGAAACACAGTGTGGCAGTTAGGCGAGGCGAGGTAGGGCATCACCATACCCAGGCTATCATTGAGTGGTGGCAGAGAGACTGTTCCCACACCAATACGCCAAGGAAATGGACGCGCCGAGTGAACATTCTAGAGTATGGGTGAGAGGGCTGCCTGCTGTGGTGGAGAGATCCAATGCCGAGGTTACTAGGCTAATCAGGAAGAAGCTGGTAAAGACTATCAGACACTCTGCTGTTGCCAGTCACAGCTCTAGAGGAGCGAACATGGGAGAGGAGTGCCTACCACCTGATGCTCTGGTTTGGTACATGTATGAGCCTGGTGAGGTGGAAGGTGGTCGACGGCGTGCAACATATCCTAACTGTGCCTAGGCGACCATTTGTCATAGAAGAGCTTCAGCTAGTCCCTGCAGACACACAGCTACCACCACCTAGGGTGCTAACCTGATACTCGATGGGCTTGGTATGGACACCATCTGGCAGTGCATGGTGCTTATCATAGTAAGCGGAGAGTCTGAGTTTTTCCTGCTCATACGTCACCATACCCTGGTTGTGCATGCGTAGGCCTCAGTGTTTAGCACTGTCCACCCCGCCATGTTGGGAACTGTAGAACCTCTGCGAAGAGACCTCATTCTGTCGCTTTGACATTCCCTTAGCCAAGCACTTATTTGCTGCTGTGCCCTCCACGTAGTAGCATTTGGAGCAGAGAGCGATACCATGAGAGCCTTCAAACTCGAGCTTTAACAGTCCCAGAATCTGTCCAGACCATTTGTCCCAAGCTAGCCAGTCCCGCTTATGAGCCTGATACTCTGCTCGCATCTCAGGGAGAATGACATCGTCGAGGTTGGAGCCTGCTATAGCGATGTACGCGGAGTCAGTGTCCATCTCCAGGTACTCAAAGCTGTCAGGAGCTACGTAGCGATCGAGGAAGTCATAGTAGAATGCCAGCATTCACAGCTTCGCGAGCTCATAAACGACTATCCCCACCTGGAAGGGCGTTCGAATAGTGATTCTCGGCTTGCGACTCTGGAGCTCGTATGACTCACTGATCTCCTCAAGATCTTCGAACCATGCACTACGCAGGGCCTTGTTTACCACGCGTTCGTCCTTCATGAAGCTGGTGTTGCTATGGTGTTCTAGGGCCTCGATGAGCTTCCCATAGGCCAAGGAGTTTGAATAGATCTGCCAAGAGGGCTTTGCTCTTATCTATATCTCCCAAGTGGCGGGCCTCCGTAACATTCTCCACGAACCACTCGAATGGGTGCTTGGCCTCATAGTCTATGGTGCGGTATACAGCATTGACCTCCAGGCCATGGGTTATATACCACTTGAGTGTCGGTGCGTACAGCAGCCACTTCTTGCCAGAGAGGGCACACACCAGCTTCTGGGTGGTGGGTCGCTTCCGCCCTGTATGCTCTAGATATGCCAGCATCTCAGAAGAGACTGCCTCTACCAAGATCTCGCGGTTATAGAAGAGCGAGGGCATTTTGTCGAACTTTGCCCACAGAGCCTTAGGGACCTCTTGATCCACCTCAGCAAATCCAAACCAGCGGTCTGCTAGGAGATCCTCCTTAAAACTGGCTACATCACGGGCACTGGGCCAACGGCGCACTGTCTTCTTACCACAGGGCACCTCTGTGGCCATCGTTGACAGGTACAGAGCATTTGCGTCATAGCCGAGTAGACGTTGACAGACACGCTCACTCTATCACACTAGCCGCGTGGTATCTGGTGAACACAATGCCACCCTTGAGCTTAGATGTCCATGCTGAGTAGGCAGGAAGCCCTGGCTAGTTAAGCTTCTCGTATGTGTCAAACCATTCATACGGGAACCAGCTCTTCTGCTGTGTACAACTGTAAGCTTTGACCCATACCTCATACGAGACTCCTGGGCCGAGGTAGTTCAGCACATCGAGAAACCATAACTCAGGTGTTACGAGGAACATGGTCTGACTAGCCTTCTTGGCGACTTTCACAGCACCTATACAGTCAGTCAGCTCATCGACAAAGTACTTCTTGATGAGGTTCAGGTCATACCCCCAGAGTTGAAACCCAGTACAGGCACTTGGTCACACCACTCATTGATCAGTCGCTGCTGTCGCGTTTGGAGCTTGTCCAGGTCTGCCAGTATGTACTGTGCCCTAACCCCTGTCTGGATTAAATATGCTCGCCATTGGATCTCCAGCATGAACTCTCTGATCTGTTCTTTGGGGTCAGGCTTGCAGAGGTGAGAGGGCTCACTCGTGGTGCCCTCTAAGGAGTAGCCAACTGACACATAGATAGGTATGTGAGTACTATCGACCATGAGAGTGTCCGTAGGATGAGTCTTGATACCATCTAGGAGTGATTCGAAGTCGTAAACTATGAAGTGTGGGTATGGGACAGTCCGAACTCGTTTAGGGACGCTTGGACAGCATTTTATACAGCACTCCCACTGTACCACAAGCGTGCATCCAGACGCTCTCAGCTTCTCCTCTCTCAGGACTGTCTTGCGGTATCTTTGTTCGGCATCCTCACCTCGCTGGTGCTGTGGACACCCATGCAAGACACAGCAATGGAACTGGTAAATTGTATAGCATGTAGCAGTCGATAGATGCATATATGTTAAATCATATTGCTTTTATACTAACTAGAACCCATTTTGTTCATGCAGGTTGCCGCCATGTGCTATTGTTCATGCAGGTGTCTGCTATTGTTCATAATTATCGGCTGTGTGCTACTGGTCATAAGTGGGCGCTTGACGCTGTTGTCCTAAATGAGCGGGTGTAT
The DNA here is from genome assembly GCA_034401795.1 of Chaetoderma sp. LZ-2023a. Classification (NCBI taxonomy): domain Eukaryota; kingdom Metazoa; phylum Mollusca; class Caudofoveata; order Chaetodermatida; family Chaetodermatidae; genus Chaetoderma; species Chaetoderma sp. LZ-2023a. The sequence continues at coordinate 67,819,900 of CM067375.1, forward strand.
GCTGTGAGCTTTTGTTCATGCAGGTGGCCACTGGACGCTATTGTTCTAAATCCTGATTGGTCGAGATAGGATCAAATGTCACAATTTAATACCATATAACTTACAAAAGTCATAAACTGTTATTTTCTGATTTTTTTCAAACATAAATCATGGCCCGATGGTAGTTTACGTGAAGATTTTTTTATACTAATTTAACCTAGGAAGTTACAATTTGTGCTAGTTTCAAAATATTCATCTGATATAACATTTTAACATTTTGACTGTTCATACCTAAATCACAGCGTGGTTGTAGTTTAACTGAATATTTTTATACTAATTTGACATAATTATGATGCTACAATTTGCACTATTTTTAAAATATTCAACAGATATAATATTTTAACTTGTTGATTTTTCAAACCCAAACCGTGGTGCAATAGTAGTTTAAGCAAATACTTGTTGATACTAATGTGACATAGGAAGTTTCAATTCATGTTAGTTTCAAAATATTCAACAGATACCAACCAGCGGTGCGCTATTGTTCACAAGGCTGCACGCTATCATTCTAAATGACACAGCTGTGCGCTATTGTTCATGCAGGTGGCCACTGGATGCTATTGCTCTAAATCCTGATTTGTCAAGAGAGGGGCAAATATTAATCATTTTGACAGAAGAACAATAGCGCACAGCTGGTCACCTGCAATTCATATGTGACCATTGTTCATGCAGTATGCCATTATTCAAAAGTCATGTTCGATGCCATAAGAAGCCACTTAGTTTCAAAATATCTTTTTAACCAGGCTGAGGTGGGGGGGGGGGTGGTGCCGCTGCCCACCTAACTAATACATTAAACACGATCAGTCAAAACACGCTCATCAAAACGTGCGCATGTCAATACCTATTTAAAAAAACACATTAATCTATGCATTTACATGCATGTGTCAGAACAGACAATAGCGTGCAGCCGGACATTTAGAACAATAGCCTCCACCCACCCATTCAGAACAACCAGTCAGAACGCAGTATTTAAATAGGTAAAGAGCTTATTTGCATAGCAATAGCAGACAGCCTACCCCTTCACTACTAAGGTCATATAGACACATATCAGAGCAGGCAATGGGGGAATCCACGTTTAGCTATGCCATGCCCATCTCTAGCTAAACTCAGTACTTAGCTTGTGAGTGTTGGGATCGATCAAGCCCTGAAATCTCTGAAGATCAAATTCCAGAAAATTATATAGATAAGCTGCTGACTATTTTGAAACTACTTTGAGTGGGTTATGTTGCTGCCTACCGCATCTCAAGTCAAAGTAGTTGCAAAATACACCCCAGAGTGTTTACTAAATATTAAAGCCAGGCAATTCCTATAACGTTACTGACGGCGTGCATGCGTTCAGGACGGACGGAGCTACGCCACTCAATGCGTATGTGGTTGTGACATCAGCCTACATGCGACGTACGTGGTTATGACGTCAATGTACCTGAGTGACGGATTGGATTCATCAATTATCACTGTCTTGGAGCACTAAATGTGCGACCTAACCTAGAAGACAATGCATGTCACTGGGGGTTCCGCGTTCACTCTATCAACATTCACAGAAACAAGAATAGAAACAAGTTTTTGAGAAAGTTAGCTTCTTCTCAGAAGTGTTTTGACTCACCAGATATGTGGACACTCATGAATATAATTTTTTCTACCTTTTTCAATACAAATATTGGAAACATATACTGAACCTTCGTGCATAGAACATCCTATATGGCTCCCATATAGACCTAGTAGTTAGAAGTATAGAAAAATAAATACATATTTGACTATGAAGAGGATATATTCAAAGGGTACATCTGGGTATCATAAGGAAGCTATATACATATATATATATATATATATATATATATATATATATATATATATATATATATATATATATATATATATATATATATATATATATATATATATATATATATATATATATATATATATATATATTTAAAGATTAATGACGGATCTTTCCAGTTCATCCATTCATCATATTACATCATAATCAACTACGTGACGTATTCGAAGACATCATAATCGATGCTGGCATGAAATACGTAGATAAGTACGTCTACGTCACGAAAGCGTAATCGAAGACGGACTAAGCGGTGTTATACGAATTTTATGTCATTACCTTTTAATAAACATTCTGTTGAATATTTTGTAACTAATTTGACTGGGTCAATTTGCTTCCCTTGGCAGCCATAGGCAGCAACACCACCCAGTCAAATTAGTTAAAAAATAGTTAACAGCTTACCTGTAGAGTTTTCTGGAACTTGATAGTCCGGGACTTCAGGGAGCGATCAATCCCAACACTGGCGAGGCGTGGGTGGAGCTTAGCTAGATATGGGCGGGGAATAGCTAAAACTCGAAATGTACATTGATTATGACATCAATAACTGAGCTACAGATTGGATTCATCCATTATCATTACACCTGTATCCCGCACGTGCATCTGATAGTGGTTGTACGTAATACAGAAAGTCATTCATCCGCATATCCTGAAGTAGCGCCGTTTTATCACAAACATGAGAATGCATACTCGAGCTAATCTCGAGCATGTACCCATGTATGCTGGCCTCCCTACATTCTCGTGCCGTTGTCAAGGCCGCTGTCATCAGAGCTCATATCCACCGTTGTTACATCGATTGGTACATTGTTTCTGTACCGCACGTTACTTTTGTTGTCAAGAGCTGAAATATATTACGAACGCGATTATTATTATTATTATTATTATTATTATTATTATTATTATTGTTATTATTATTATTATTATTATTGTTATTATTGTCTTCTAGATAAAATAAAGACGGTTCAAATAGAAGGACCTGGATCCGTTTCTCGCTCTGCCCAAACCTATCTAAGCTCCTCACACTGTGTAGGCATTTTTGAATCTCAATTTCCAGATACCCATACAAGTTATAGCTGTTGAATACTTTGAAATTAATTTGCGAGTGGGATATCGCTGCCTATCTCAGGAAGAGCTAGCAGTCAAATTAGTTTCAAAATATTCAACATGAAGAGTATTAAAGTATAAGTTCACAATATCTATACAAATCTAAGATACTTTCGCGACGGGCTACGGTATTTTATTTATGACTTCAAACAACATGTGACGTATTTGATTATGATGCCGGATACTTGACTAACAGATCAGATCCCTCCAGACATTTTGAAAAGGAATGTACTGAGCGTATTGCGAGAGAGAGAGAGAGAGAGAGAGAGAGAGAGAGAGAGAGAGAGAGAGAGAGTCGGCAGCTCTGACTTTATTTGCACAGGAAAATGAAATGATGGATGTAAACGGGTGTAAATGGGAGTTTTTTTTAAGAATCAGAAACCAACTCGGCTAGACATTGGCGCTGTCTAGCAAAGTCGGACATGATTCAGATAAATCGCCACATCAAATCATCCCTTCCCGACTCGACATGATGCTGGCAACGTGGATCTTGCCAAGCCGGGGCGTATGCCACTTTTGTATGGTTTCATCGTTACCTGAGGCAGGTGGTTCAGCTTAAAGGGGATCGATCGCAACTTGGGGTAGGGGAACCAAACCAAATAATGTTTTACTGTCCTTGAGAGTAATATCATGCACACATTTTTCAAGAGAAAATGATTAACAATAGACTTTTACAACCTACTGTCGGTCCATATTTACGTCCAGAAACGCAAGAGATGTAGTTTGAGAGCATCTAGATTTTCGGGGGGGGGGAGCCCCGGACACCCCCCCCCCTGGCCTGTGTGCACGACCACTCAGCCAAAGTGTTGCAACCCAGCCCCACCCCTAAGTAAGGTAGGCCCGTACGGCGATGCTTATGGTAGCAGTGTCTGCGTCTGCGTAGTAAGAATGTAGATGGCAAATTTGAATCCATGCATATGAATGGGCGTCTATAGTCACTGGTTTTCTGGCCAAGGCGTTTACTTTCTCTGGAGTCATTACTCTGTACTCGACGACGTGGGCAGATAGGAGATTTGACGACGAATACGACGACGACGACAACGACGACGATGATGTAGGGTGTAGAAAATAATACCGCGGAGAAGTAAAATTGTAAAGAGGATACGGAAAGGGAAGAGAGATTTTAAGAGGTGGAAGACAATGACAACTGATATTGATTATCCGGCACCTATCATCTGCAATGTCAATGACTCGATAGAGTTATCTCTCTTCTCTTCCCAGCCATGTCCGTACGCCTCCTCAGGGTATGCATTCTCATGTTTGCGGATGTCCAAACCTAAAATTTGGGTAAAGACATTTTTAGTAATATACCTAGCCAATGCAGCTTCACAGACAGACATACAAAGAGGCAGGCATGCATGCAGGCAGGCAGGCAGGCAGGCAGGCATGCAGGCAGGCAGGCTGGTAGGCAGGCATGCATGCAGGCAGGCAGGCAGGCAGGCAGGCATGCAGGCAGGCAGGCAGGCAGGCAGGCAGGCAGGCAGGCAGGCAGGCAGGCAGGCAGGCAGGCAGGCAAGCAGGCATGTAGACAGGCAGGCAGGCAGGCAGGCGTGATGGCAGGCAGGCATGCATGCAGGCAGGCAGGCAGGCAGGCAGGCAGGCAGGCTGGCAGGCATGCAGGCAGGCAGACATGCATGCACGCATGCAGTCAGTCAGGCAAGCAGGCAGGCAGGCAGGCAGGCAGGCAGGCAGGCAGGCAGGCAGGCAGGCAGGCAGGCAGGCAGGCAGGCAGGCAGGTAGGCAGGCAGGCAGGCAGGCAGGCAGACAGGCAGGCAGGCAGGCAGGCAGGCAGGCAGACAGACATGCAGGCATGCAGTCAGGCAGGCAGGCAGGCAGGCAGGCAGGCAGGCAGGCAGGCAGGCAGGCAGGCAGGCAGACAGGCAGGTGTGCTGGCAGGCAGGCAGGCAGGCAGGTATGCAGGCAGGCAGGCATGCAAGCAGGCAGGCAGGCAGGCAGGCAGGCAGGCAGGCAGGCAGGCATGCAAGCAGGCAGGCAGGCAGGCAGGCAGGCAGGCAGGCAGGCAAGCAGGCAGACAGGCAGGCAGTCAGGCAGGCAGGCATACATGCATACAGGCAGGCAGGCAGGCAGGCAGGCAGGCAGGCAGGCAGGCAGGCAGGCAGGCAGGCAGGCAGGCATGCAGGCAGGCAGGCAGGCATGCAGGCAGGCAGGTAGGCAGGCAGGCAGGCAGCAGGCAGGCAGGCAGGCAAGCAGGCAAGCAGGCAGGCAGGTATGCAGGCATACATGCAGGCAGGCAGGCAGGCAGGCAGGCAGGCAGGCAGGCAGGCAGGCATGCATGCAGGCAGCCATGCATCAGGCAGGTAGGCAGGCAGGCAGGCAGGCAGGCAGGCAGGCAGGCAGGCAGGCAGGCAGGCAGGCAGGCAGGCAGGCAGGCAGGCAGGCAGGCAGGCATGCAGGCAGGCAGGCAGGCAGGCAGGAATGCAGGCAGGCAGGCAGGCAGGCACATATGCATGCAGGTAGGCACGCACTATCATTATACACCTTTTATTGTTGAGCCATTCGATTAATATTAGGACAGATAGCATACATAGATCAGTCAATCAAAGGTGAGTACATCTGTTATTTCCTGAATTAATTAATTCGATATGACGTCATACCCAATTACGTCACATGTAGGCTGGGGTCAGACTCATAATTGAGAGAAATGCTCCGTCATGATCCTGAAATAGTCTATCACTTCGTTCGAATTACAGGGCTTTACTATTTAATAAACATTATCTTGACTATTTTGAAACTAATTCGACCTGGCGCAGTTGCTGTCAAATTAGGTTCAACATATTCAACAGGGTAGTTCTATAGTTGCCATAGAATTGCGATTCTATGAATTCAGAATTGTATGTATGTATGTATGTATGAGTACTGTATTCTAAGGCTGTAGTAGTAGAAACATAGTACAGCTGCAATCAGTCCTTCTTCGCATTTGCCCACCGTGTCTTGTCCTCAGCCAAACTCTTTGGCTTCCGCATGCCCATTCTTGATCTGAGTGTACCGAGTCCTGTTTTCTTGAGAGCACCTCGCATCACTCTTAACAGATGTGTGCCTCTATATTTACTGGCTCCCAGTATATCGAATTACAAGGCTCTCTGTGCTGGTCTGTCTTCTGACCTCATTAGCGCATGGCCAAACATGGGCCGTCTTCGCTGGGCTATTTTTACGTACAGCGGCGATGTTACGCATCTGGTGCAGTGCATCGTTGGAAATTATGCTGTCCGTCCATCGGTATCCAGTAATTGTGCGGATGTATTTGCGGTGGTAGACATCCGGTTTGTCTAGAGCTGCCTTTGGAGTTGCCCAGCTAACACAGATTCAACGGTACGTGGGTTGCGTTGTATAAACGTTGTCTTTTTGTCAAAGGCATCTCTGATCTATGAATTTATAGCTTCCAGAAGGATTGGAGATGTATCTCCCCAAGACGCAGTGTGTAGAAATGTCAGCAGTACTGCAGTGAAGTGAGCCTAGGATTTTACTTTTCGTCCATGGATCCCCGAAGTGGATAGCCATTTACTTTAGTTTCATGCTTTGTCGATAAATATAAGTGTGTGAACTCATTCATAAAGAGATACTAAATGTGTACTTTACATGCAGCTATAGGGAGTAATTCGTCAAGGGGTTACTTTTCCTTATCTATGAAGTCCACCTCGTCGACATATTCAATCACTACCATCTCCAGCGGCATACTAAATATGGGCACTGGGGTGTGTGGGGATGCGTGTGTGTGTGGTGGGGTGGGGGCGTGTCTCGTGGAATTGTGTCGCACTGATTTCAATGCAGCAGGATAGTAGTGGGGGAAAGGCCCACGAGATAGTCAATCTATTGGTGCAGTACATCCGTGATTTTTGAGAGTGTAATTGTGTCTAAAGCTCGTAACATGTCAATGCACATGTTGTGGAAATTTCAGAGCGTGGACATGACTACTGATACACGCATACAATGTTTTCGCAGCTGCGTCCGTGTTTAAATCCACTTTGACATGATCCAGTGAAGTCATCGATCTTGTCTTGGATGCGTCATGGAGTAGCAGTGGATATGGATTTCCGTATGCTGCTACGAAGCACAATGGGGGCACAATGTGGCTGCGGATTGGTTAGGTGGCTTCTTAGATTTAGATTGCGCGATCAGGGTACTATGGTACCGGTCGAAGGACGGGTAGTCCGGTTGGCGGTTCGTATGGGTATTTAGCTCGCCACCGTCTCAACCCGTGTACCGACCGGGATCTTCATTCTAGCGTAGATGGATGGAATGGATGACACAATGCTGTATTCTATTAATGATGACTCGTTTACTGAACTTTCTTAATCCTATAGTTTACACATATAATTCCAAATTCTAGTCATGTGTCGCTTGCCTATTCTAAACCTATTTTACTTAACTACAATGGATTCCTAAGAGAGAAGAATTCTTAATAAAACATAACAAAGTTAACTGTTAGCTGACAATCTCACGAGTTTGCACTTTGAAGATGGTTAGACATGATCAGCGTTTCGGCCGAATGTTGACGGCAGTCAGCAATCATTGACAACCTAGGGTCCCAACAAGATTTTGCCAATACTGTTGGTGCACACGAAGGAGACCGATTTAGAGGTGCCATCTTTCTCCCGCATAGTCCAGAATGTAAGGTATATAAATCGATGCCAACACGCGCAAAGCCTGGGCGGTGCTTAGTTAGAGATTGGCGGGCATATCCAAAGGTGGATTCATCCACTTGCAGCAGATTGTAATTGTTATGGTGTCACGTGCCAAGCCAAATCCCTGAACCATGGCACGTAATATTGCCAAGATCCGAACCCCGGTGTAGATAAACTCTTAATTTGTATAAGAATGTATTTTATGTGAGAAAATGCTCACTAGGAAAAGAGAACACTATTTTTATAAATTGCCCTGGCAGCTTCACAAAAATAGTATTTTCTTGGCCTTCAAAAACTATGATTGTGTTTTAAAATCCTAAACTTTAAATCGTTAATTGATATAGCCTAAGCATAGCCTAAGCACCAGTTAGAGCGCGTTGAGGCGCTCTTGACACAAGAGGACTTAATAAGCATTATGTTGAATATATTGAAACTAATTTGACTGGACAACAATAGCGCCCCGCCCCCATCCAATCTGCACCGGAGAAATTATTTTCAGAATATTCAACAGCTTACCTATGGGTTTTTTCTGGAAATTGAGATTCAGGGAGTTCATGGTTCGATCGATCCCAACTCAGACAAAGCATGGGCGGAGCTAAGCTAGGAATGGGCGGGGCATAGCTAGAAATGGATGCATTCGCGGCGGTTATATGTGTGAAATCATGTTTGCTATCAAACCAATCACAATATATCACGCTGGTTATTGATCATTTACAGATTCGCCATAACGGAATCCACCTTTCTAGGTTTAGCTATGCTCCGCCCATATGTAACTAAGCTCCACCTACACCTTCCCCGCTTTAGGACTGATCGATCCGTGAAATCCCTGAGTATCAATTTCCAGAACACTATACAGGTAAGCGGTTGAATAGTTTGAAACTAATTCGACTGGGCGCTGTGGCTGCCTATTGCAGCCCAGTCAATTTAGTTTCGATATATTCGACAGAATGGTCATTAAATAGTAAAGACATGCAATTCGTACAACGTGTCCGACTATTAAGCGCTTAAGACGGACTAAATCGAGTCATTCACTCCGCAATTGATTATGACGTCATCCTACACGTCACGTAGTTGATTATTTCTCGATACGTGTAATCTCCCATTCCCCGCGACACTGTAAATGTTTACTAGCGACGCCGACGGCGAGAGTGTAAACACGACAGTTAGCCTATATTATTTTGTTGTTTTAAATTATATAATATGTATACTACCTACTTGGAATAAAAGCAATTTCATGTCACAAATAAATATGGTTTGTTTGTCATTATTTTCCTGGGGGAAGTGGTCAGAACACTTACCAAGTGGGCCATTACAGCAATGAAAATGAATAGCCTAAAATGGTACGTCAAACGGGCTTCAGGGATCGATTTTATTAGAAGATTTGTCAAAATATCAGTTTATATGATAAATAGAATCTCAAACTCGGTCCCTTTCATAGGACTATTATCAACCATGTCTACAACTATCACATTACGCTCGTTAAAGCACGTGAAATGTGATAGTTTTTGCGTCGTTAATACTAGTTATATGAAATGGGGCCACGATTCAGGTCCTCTATATATGACCTCATAGTGACGTCATCAACATTACACAATGTAACTAACAGAATACAAAAGCGGATCTTTTCCTCCGCCACAACGTGATATCGGAATCCACCTGTTGCTAAGCGCCGCCCAAATTTAGATAAGTTCTGCCAACGTTTTACGGCTGCTGAAATGGATGATTCCAGTTTATATATCACTCATGTAGCGTCATAATCAACTACGTCACGTGTGGGCTGACGTCATAATCAATTACGTAATCATTAACGCGATTCGGTCAGTCATAAACGCGCAATAGGCTCTCAAGTTGTATGATTGTATGCCTTTAATAAACATTTCGTTGAATATTTTTAAAACAAAGTTGACTGGGTACTGTTTCTGTCAGAATCTTAATTTCGACGTAACTATACAGATACGCTATGATATATTTTGATCCTAATTTGCCTGGATGCTGTTGCTGCCGAAAGTGTTAATTTATCAAGAATATACAATGTGTAGACATTATTGACGAACTTTTCAATTTTTCTGACATAATATTGCTTGTGACGTCAGCTAACTAGTAAGGAAATTGATTATGACGTCTAAATTTCAGTGGCAGCTCGGATCCCTGTATTTTCTATTGATGCACAGCATATATACTCACGTACCGTTAATTTCCACCTCTTCGCTCACTCTTAGCCAGCCAATCAGCTTCAGTCCTCCAAATATTAAGAAAGCAAAGACCATGCTCCACAGCGCAATGGCAAACAGGCCCGCCATATTCCAGCCTAGCATCTACAATGTGTTCATAGCATGAAACTTCGTATCAGTTTATGTTTTCTAGATTTTTAAGTTCTATGTATAACATAATTATACGTCTACAAAGGTAGGAGTATATAGTAATCACTGTATCAGTGTGTGCGTCCGCCCGTGAATCTGTCCGTCCATCCATCCGATTTTGATTTTCGTTCAGAAAACATCTCGGCCAGCTATGAACCTTCATTTGAAATTTTGCCAGCAGGTAATTTAGGCGGAGACGGTAAATGTGCCATGAACTCCGTTCATATTTGGCAGAGATATCCCCCACCCTACACACCCCACTCTTGAGAAGCATAGGAACTTCTTGTTCAGACCAAATCTCAAAGCGTTTTGAACCTACATTTCAAAGTGGCATATCCTTTCAGCAGAATCTATCCATATTTCCCGGAGGTAGATCCCCTGAAAATGTGCCTAAAATGTGGATTCGCTTCAAATCTGTCGAGCGGATTTCTCGGAACAATATCTTGCGCGCCATTGCGTTATGGCAGAATCTGTCAATTTCAATCCGCGTTGCCGTAGCCTCACTGAAAAACGTAACATTCGTAAAACAAATGTAGTTTTCCGGGACATAATTTTCGCAAAAAATACGAAAATGTTTTCACGGGAGGCTTTGATTAGGGGCTGAAGACCCACAGCTCCCGTAGAAGAGATGAGGAAAGGATAGCAATACACTGACGCAACACGACTAGATTGTACCCCTTTAAATCAAATTATCAGCCGCCGTTCCAACGCGGTGCTATAGTCAAGCCAGTTGCCCATTAGCAAGGCACAGCACAAGTTCGATATTATTGCTGCCAAAGTGATCGCCGCCGCCGCTAGTGTTCGCCACCGCCGCCAAAGTCACCATCGACACCCCCAATGCCATCGACGCCGCGTAAGTCATCGACTACGCCGCAGTCATCGACGCCGCCACCAAAGATATCGTCGCCGCCGCCACTACCGTCGCTACCGTCGTGGTCGCCATCATCGTCATTATGTAGGTCCTAAACAGTTGTTGACATTATTGCTATGTATGTATTTGATATTGTCAAACGTACAGGTTAGAATTTTCAAAACTTAACAAATTCTTGTTTACTTTATTCCCTGAGATTGTACTTTTGTTTTAGAGACGCCATATGGCCTACTTGTCACAAAACATTAAATCACCGAGTGGTATTTTGAAAACTTCAATGAGTTTGGCTTTTATTAAGATATCACGTGGATTCGGATTTTTCCTAAATTCAATTACTGGACGCTTGGTGAAAGGGTGGCTGAGAGTGTCCTGTAATTTGTGATATTTATCTTTTAGGATTTTTGTAATTTCAACTATTTTTCCGATTGTATGTGAGATTAAATTGGATTATCTCCCTTTGATCTAATAGGCCTGAATCAGAATGTATGCCCCTTGACCATTGTGTTTCTAATTGTTTAATCCAAAACGATTCTCTTAGTTTTCTCTCTTTATGTTATCAGATTCCTCTGTTGTATTTGAAAGAGGTAGTAGCTGTTCGATAGGCATGATTTCAGAGTCACGAGGGACTAAATGATCAGTTAGATTAAAATGTTCAGCCACGTGTGTGTCTTCCTCTAGCCTAATATCTGAAAGGTGTCTAGTTGCACGCCATCTTAGTGGATTTTTCGTTTCGCCGACATACGGCTTTTGACACAATTTGCATGAAACTACGTAAATTATACTTTTAGAATCACGATCTAAATTTGACTGAATTTGAAATTTGCCTTTGTTTTGAAAGCTTGTGAATGTACTCTGGGCAAGAAGAAATTTATCCAATTTACACCTTTTCCTTTTGCATTTCCGAGATCCTCCTTCACCTACAATCGGACAGTTATGACTAATTTTGGTAGGCAGAGAATTTCTGGCATTAATTACGCAAAGTTTCAGACTTTATTTTACGTAGGAACAGAGACAAGTACCCTCTTGGTTTGAGGGCTTTGAATACGGTCGAACATGATGATACACAGATGTTCCTATCAGTCGAATTTTTATGGAAACGGATTATTTGTGATTTTACAAGTTCCTTGAATGTATACGGTGGAATGAATGATTTCTTGTGCAGTAGTTGATGCGAGTCGATTCGCTTAAAATATACTTTGTAGTCTAAGAGACAAGTTGCGTCATACTTTATGTGTGTATATGTATGATTACTGTATTCGGCGGCTGTAGTAGTAGAAACATCCTACAGCCTCAATCAGTCCTTCTTCGCTTTTGCCCAACGTGTCTTGTCCTCAGTCAAAATCCTTAGCTTCATCAGGTCCATTCTTGGCTTGAGTGTACCTAATTCTGCTTTCTTGAGGTCACCTCGTAGCACGCTTAGCAGATTTATGCAATGACGTCCTCTCCTGGCTCTGTATTTGCTGGCTCCGAGTAGGGGCGAATTCCAATGCTCTCTGTGCTGGTGTGTCTTCTGGCATCCTTAGCACATGGCCAAACATGGATCATCTTTTCTGGGCGACTTTTACTGACAGCGGCGGCGTATTACTCATCTTGTACAGTGCATCGTTGGAAAGTATGCTCTCTGGCCATCAGTGTCCAGTGATGGTGCGTAGGTGTGTGCGGTGGTGGGCGTCAAGTTTGTCTAGAGCTGCCTTTGGAGCTGCCCAGCTGTTACAGTTATACATCATCACCACATTTGTATAAAGTTACAGCAAGGAAAACTACGGACAGCTAATCAATTTCAACTTTTAGTTTGATATTGGAGTCATGATTGTTCAGAATGGCTAAAAATTCGTTAAATGCTTCTTTAGTATGTTGCCAAATTAAGAAAATGTCATCGATGTACCCGCGGTACATGAGCGGCTGATTTGGACACGTTTTGAGGGCTTCCTCTTCCCACTCTGCCATGTAAAGGTCAGCGAAACCTGGGCTGAAACGCTTACCCATTGCGCAGCCACAAATGTGTTAGAAAATCTCACCAGGCAATTCAAAGTCATTGCCTTTCAGACTAAGCTCTACTAGAGCTATTACTTCTCTGTCGGGCCTGTTGGTGTCAGGGTAGTCGGCAAATGCTCTACGAATTGCATTCAGACCCTTTTCGATATCATTGTGTGTGTACATAGCATCGCCGTCCATCGTAATTAAGAATGAACTTGGAGTGACCGAGATCGTAGAGACCTGGGCTAGGAAGTCTTCAGTGGTTTTCACTGTTTTTCAGATAGCTAAAAAGTCTATTTGCAATTGCCTGAAGATGGTAGTCGATAAATTCACTACTCCTATATGATTCCGAACCACAGTCTGAAATAGTAGGTGCCCTTGTTGTGTCATTGTGTCTGTCCATGAGTCAACAGACTTATGAATTTTAGTAGTTTTGAATCATCCTTTGCAAACTGGTATTTAAATTGCTTTTCAGTTATCTTCTTGTTATTAACCATTTTTTGGAGAATTTCGTTAACTTTGTTACAGTTATTTTGCCAAAGTGGTTCCTTTAGTTTTCGGTAATGTTTCGGATTACTAAGCTATCTATGTGCTTCTTTGATATAGTTATCTTCATCCATTATTACAGTAGCTGATCCTTTATCCGCCGGTTTGATGACAATTTCATTATTTTTAGACAACCCTAGTAGGGCATGGCGTTGCTCATATGATAAATTTTGCTGATCGCTTGGAAATGTCGTATTTTCGATTGCTGCTTCTACTACTGCTACTACTACTACTACTACTACTACTACTACTACTACTACTACTACTACTACTACTACTACTACTACTACTACTACTTCTACTAATACTACTACCGCTACATGCTAATATATGTCAATCGTATAAAAAGAGACTCCGTGTCTAATTAAGTCAACGCCTCAAACTTGAAATGGTAAATTTGGAAGTCAGATCAGATTCACATTCTTTATTTACTCCCAGAAACAGTGGGACATAGGGTATATATGCATACGTATTACGCAAGTACCAGGGCGGTTTTCACCATCTGATGCAAAGTTGTTGGTCGATCTATTTTACATAGGGGAGGAACTCCCAAAATACCTTCCCGAACAAGAAGAGAAAATACTTGTGTATTGTTGCCTTTCACCGCCAAATACAAACTAATTCATCTTCGGTCTATGATGGAGATGCATTGATGGAAAGATACATGCATATTTGACATACCCATTCACTTAAAAGCCCTTAACATAATGATTGAGCAAGGAAAGAGCCGGATTTAAATCACGGAATCTTGTATAGTAAACCACACCCATGACTTCATTTATCGGGATCGGCCATTTGAGATGTCCGAATGACATGCTAGAGGGACACACGGCAACTTTTGTATTTATCATAGCTTATTCCAGGCTCATATGAGAATAAGAACGGTATATTTTGATCCCGAAAAATGGTATCTATTTCATGTAAATACACGAACAATTCAAGAGAACTGCTGGAAGCTGCCGCTTGACATAATTCAACCATGGGAATTTTGTTGCGCTCTCTTGACTAGCCACGCCCCGGGTTGGAGAGGTCGCGGCCTATCATCTCGTTCAAGCATTAGTAGACTTCTCGGGGTGTTCACAGCTGTATCCAGCAATGAAAACTTAATTCTGAACGAATTTATAACACAGAGAGTCGTTCATACAAATATTCGTAGCCATATATTGATGGACTCAATAATTAGTTTATACGTGTGATTTATAGACATGTCAAATTAGAGAGAGTTTTCCCAAATAATACTACGCCATTACGCTTCTGGCCAATCAGAAGTTGATGTACAAACAGCAGCTATGCTCTCTGGAGAGTATAAAAAACCAGATCGCGAGGTTTGCCGGTTGTTTTATTTGTGGCTGTGTGCCTGTGTGCGTGATACGTGCGTGCTGGTCTGTGTACCATTGCGCGTGCGTGTACGCATGCCCGAATGCGTGTCTGACCGTGCCTGTATGCCGGTTGTGCACGTGTGTGTTTTAAATGTGGGAAGGGGAATTATAAATAACGCTAAAATGGGGACTTGGGATTATAACTGGGTTGGTGAACTGTAAATAAATGTAATACTTTGTATCAAAATGTAATCCGGGAAGTGGGAGAGTAAGGTTTTTTTTGGAATTGTGGGTTGGGGAATTGTACAGATGATAGAAATTGGGACACAGGTGGGTTTTGAAACGATGACGTTTGGGAAATGTACAGTGATCTTTCCTCATTTAATGTTAAATTTATTATTCTAGTTATTGAGGCTAGATTTATAATTTGCCTCTACATTTATCATTATAATCATGCCCATGTTGGTTAATAATTTGACAATAGGAAGATGATGAGTTTAGTCCACCCATATACAGCTGGTGAAGTCTGACCCGGTGCTCCGTAGAAATACAGACTGCTGGTATTGTAGGTTCACTACCTCAGATTTATTTTTGAGTGGAGGTGCCTTCTGGAAACAGTAACAGGTTTTTCAAAATTACTTATTTTCGGTGCAGGTGGTAAGACAAAAAAAGGTGAAAAGTGCAAATTGACGGACAGTGTCAAAGCTTTCAGACCACGGGTAAATCGATTTGGTTTGGCGCTGGTCCTATGCCCGATTTACTATTAGAATTGTATCAAGTGTCACTGGTAAATTTGATTTATGGTAGGCTTTCTTGGAATTAGGTCATGTCAAAGATCACCCGTCACACAAATGAATAATGGGAATTGTTAGGGGTCAACAAGGTCTTAGACGATCGCCTCCTATTTCGGGTCAATAGATCAAATTGTCAAATAAATAAATAAAGGTGATGGTCTCCTTTGAAAAATAATTTTGGACTGGATTTCTCTTAGACTTTGTCTGTTGTAAGTATCGAAACTATTGCATTGTCGTGTCAAGGTATTGTAATTATGGCTGGGAAGTGTCTAT
>CM067375.1:67840656-68068156 GCA_034401795.1 Chaetoderma sp. LZ-2023a
GTCGTCGTCGTCATAGTTGCCGTTGTTGTTGTTATTGTTTCTGCTGTTGTTGTTGTTTTGTTTTGTTGTTGTTTTGTTGTTGTTTTGTTGGTGTGGTGTTGTTGTTGGTGTCCTTCTTGTTGTTGGTAATTGTCATTGTCATCGGTGTTAATTGTCATTGTTTTCAGTCGTCGTCGTCATCGTCGTCGTCGTCTTTACTAATTTTCTCTAAAATTTACATTGTTCTGCTGTTTTGTCGGATGGTATGGTGCCTGTGTGTTGATGGCTATGAGCTATGTACGCTGAAATTGAGAGCGTATAATTCGTATAAAAGCGCAAAGTTTAATTAGGAGTTTGAATTTTTTGTTTGAAAATAGTTTGCCAAAGTTAAAATAGTTTGGTCGGCTGAAATAATATCTAGGGAGGTGTTCTGTTCTTTCGCTGGAGATAAGGGCAAACTACGATGTAATGGAACTCGTCGCCTATGTCGTTTTTATCACACAATGGACATATCCTTTCTTCTCTGGGTCGTCCCTCCCATCGCCCATTTTCGATCGGTAAGTAATGATTACTAGTCTTAAATTTAGAGAAAGTTATGCGATGTCTATCCACAAGTTTACGCATATATGGTTCAATTTCAAAATTTTCTTTGAACACTTTGGAATTGTTCCCTTTCCACGATTCCCCTAATTGACTCGTCCAGTTTTGCATGTATTGGCCAATTAAGTGTTGTTTTAATTGCCGTTTGACTACATCCACGCTATTTACTGCTTGTCTGTCCCATATACATCCCATCCCGCTTTCTTCCAGTATTTCTTTAATTTTAATTAACCATTTATATTGGAGGAACTGGAAACATAGTCATTGTATGTATATTGATAAATTTGGCTTGATATGTTAGACTGTTTACCGGTAATAATTCTTAACTAGAAATTTATCATACTTTGTTTTATATATAGTAGTAGTGCTAGTTCACAAGTTTCGCCATATAGCATGTACGTTGGTGTACTTGACCTATGCTTTAGTAAATGTCTCAAAAATAATATTTTCACCCTTTCTAGTATATTACAATTGTCTACTCCTATAATTTCAGAGCCATATAGTAGTATCGGCAGGATTTGTTTGTTAAATAGCTTTACGATGCGATCTATTGGCAAATCTAGTTTTCGTGCACGACGATTTAATGCGTAGGCGGCTTTATTGGCTTGCTCAGCTATATCTTTTCCGGCGATAATAAGTCGACAGTTGAACATGAAATACACACCAAGATACTTATAACTATCTACACTATCGATTGTCTGCTCCTTTATCTTGAATCCTAATTTACTATAATATCGCTTCGTGCTTCCAAATACTATTATCTTTGTTTTTTCAATATTTATTTTTTATTTGCGTCAGTCAACGTATTCATCAAATGGGTTGAGGGGTTTCTGCATGTCAATTGGTCTTTCGCCCATGATTACGGTATCGTCAGCGTAGAGTAAGTCATAATCGCGAACTCGAACAAGCCAAATTGGTTGAATTCGGCCGTATGTGACAGTGTGAGCGCTTTCAACGACGACGACGACGACGACGACGACGACGACGACGACGACGACTCAGGGGACAATGGGCGATTCGAGGATTTCCGACGATTCTCGAGTCGCCTGTATGTGGCAAACATATTCTGGACGATTTGGGTGATTTGTCGACGAGTTGGGAGATGCATGGCCCGGCTGTAATTGGTATAGTACAATAGTTTGATAATACTTACTAGGCCCGTTTTCCACCCTGCATTGTGAATAAGTCCATTTTTCGCATCAAAGATTGGCATAAAGAACAATCCCACCATACCTCCGCCTAAATGCACTGTAATAATCATAAATGTATTTTATGAAAACTCCTGGCAGGTATTGTGTTTTATGATAAAAATCTAAAAATTAGGGTGCTGGCTCGTTTGGTGTGATAGTATTTACTATTGAAGTGCGAATTCTATGAAAATGATTGACCAAAATCAGAGCTGTATGATGCATCCCGTTGAAAAACGGGGTTTATTACGAGAATGACAAGGGACTGAGTCGGTGTGCACTTATTTCGTGAAGAAACTGATTATCACAGTGAAATATAGGTAGAGAGCTCAATATCGCGCGAATAGTACCACAAAAATTAGAACGGTCAAAGTTTAGGATTGGGTATGGCAAGTTATTGACCAATCAGTGCGTAGCCAGCTCTTGTTGGCGGGAGCCACTCGTGAGCGAGCCGCGAATTTGCGAATCGAGAAAGAGACCTCTTTCAAATCAGTTCGAATTTTGTTTCCGATAAGACAAGCTCTATCAAGATGTGCCAAGAGTATTAAGCAGACCGCTCGTAAGTCTACCGGTGGCATTGCCATTTTTCAAACGCCACGTAATATCGGGCTTGTATGTAGCCTCTAGCTATAAGGTTACAGGATGATCTACTGCTATTTGTTAGTGCGGCGCCTCAAGTTCTTGCGATCCGCATTAGTTGAGAGAATTCATGATGCGGCTACCTGCGCATATTATATGTTCATATTACTGCACAGAGTGGTCCGATCTGACACTCAAGTATCTTACGAGATAATCAATATATCCCGCTAAATAGCTGGCGCTGCAATCGAAACCATGCATTTTAGACTGAAATTCAGCATTTCCCCTCTGGTATGGGCATAGAGGCTCCAGTTCTGGAAGATGTGCTCAACATTCACGGCTCGAGTACCTCATTGAAATCCTTCAGTGTTGCCATAGTTCGACTGTCTAAGCATACTTTAGAGCAGTCCATTGTGTTTTAGCAATCTGAAGGTCATAGCCTTCCTTTGCGAGTGGGCTGACGCTACACACCACAGCGTGCGTTGTTGGAATATAAAGTCACCTATGGTTTATTGCAGCTTGATTGAGAGCTTTGGATTCTTGCCACGACATATTTCTTTCCACTTGCAACAGGTTGCTTACTTCCTTGACTAAATTTGCAAGACGTTCGTTGCGTGATATACCACAGTGGGAAGGAACCCATTAGAGGACCACCTGATTAGCAGAGATACTGAGCTGTGTCAATGAGCTTGCGAGCTCATCTTGGTGTCTGATGGATGTATTTCTCAGGGTTTATAACACTGATTTGGCATCGGTTATGAAGACAATTTGGCTGTTTTATGCGTGCTTGTGTTTTCTTATATTGGATGGCGCTGTCTGTCGGACTGAAGCTGCAGCATGATACTCAGTTATGGAAGCTTGATGCGTACTGCCATCCGACCGCTAAATATAGACTCCTTTGCATCCCATCCATTTCTGAATGATCACTTAGCTGACACATGTGTGCACTTCAACTTTTTATGCATGAACATAGTTGCACGTGGTCGCCTCCGTTGATGAGTGTAGATCAGCAGCTTTTTTCTATAAGGGACGTGAATTTTTGGAAGATTTTGGGAGGTGATAACTTATGCTATGCTTTCAACAGTTTTTTCACAGCCCTTGGCCTTCGGTAGTGGTGGAGAATCTCTTCAAATATAGCATATAGAGAGAGAGAGAACATAAAGAAAGAAAGAAAGAAAGAGAGAGATGTGAGAGGTAGGCTGGAGTGTGATGGGGGTGTGAGCGAGTGTCGAGTCGTGGATGCGGATGTACGGAAAGGGGTGGGAAAGAGAAAGATGAAAGAGAACGGTGATTGTTAGAGAGAGAGGGAGAGAGAAGGGGAGAGAGGGAAGGAGGGGGGAGGGAGGGAGGGAGGGAGAGAGAGAGAGAGAGAGAGGAGAGAGAGAGAGAGAGAGAGAGAGAGAGAGAGAGAGAGAGCTATGGAGGGGGGGGGGGCGGAGAGAGAATGGGAGATATAAATAAAGAGAGAGAGATGGGGAGAGATAAGTAAAGAAGGAAAAGAACAGAGAGACAGAGGGGGACAGCGAATGGAGAGAGAGAGAGAGAGAGAGAGAGAGAGAGAGAGAGAGAGAGAGAGAGTGAGAGAGAGAGATAGAGAGCGAGAGAGAGAGGGCGAGAGAGAGAGAGAGAGAGAGTGAGAGAGAGTGAGAGAGAGAGAGAGCGTGAGAGAGAGAGAGAGAGAGAGAGAGTACGCACACAGGAGTTACTCAATGGATGTTTCTACACTGTCTCAGTATATACCTGCAGTGGCGTCAAGAGGATCGTCAACTTTGAGGGACAGCACCGCCCATGACAGAAACATGTTCATAAGTCCTCCGATCATTCCGATCACAAAGCCTGACCAGCTGTACACAACGTCACATCCAGCGCACACGGATACCTGAAAATAGGTGCAAATCCGGTTATTAAGTGGTAAACTTTACATCAAGAAAAAAGAGGATCAATTACGAAAATCAACAGCAACATTATGTCTGTCACAAATGGGTATCAACTTAGTAATCAATCGCGAATTACTATAATCTACGCGGAATCAAACCCGTAACTGGCGACAGTGCCTAGCATTGTAGTCGACAAAAGCTTCCACCGGCCGAATGTATGATGCTAGGTGCTGTCGCCAGCTGTTGTTGGTCAGATTCTCCGTCAATGCTAATTTCCCGCGATGCCACGAATACTTGTATAACTGGTATGCTGTATTAGATCATACCATAGCAATGTCATGATTTACTATTTAGCATAGCGTATATTTAGAAGCTTTTCAATAAGGTATCCAATATGTATCAATTCCAAAGCTTGTTTCTAAAATGTGGCGTGGTCAAGAAACTGAGTCGAGTATCATGACCACTAAGTGACTCGTCTATTCTATCCAACGCTCTTCTCGGGTGAATATTTCAGTCTGTTTATAAGGTGGGTGTCTATTAGCGTATATGGGCATCATATGGGCTTCGAACTTTGGCAGAGAGACGAAATTTAGAAACAGCCATATGAAGGATCATTTAGAATAAGAAAAAATGTAACAGCTTTAGATAACATCAATCGTATATCCTCGAAATGTGTGTGTTTTAACTTGATAGGGTAACTTGATCACTAAATATATGGCTATTACCATTCCAGCTAGGCAGCCATTAAGGCACGTTAGCAGGCTCCACTTTTTGCTCCCACAGAAGTACAGGATAAGAGTGATAGAACCTCCTCCACTGGCAGCCAGTACTGTGTTACAGATTGCTTGTGACACAATGACGCCGTCGCCGAGCTGGGATATGTGCCCCTGAGATCCACCGTTAAACGCGAAGAAACCGAACAACAAAATAAATCCTCCAAGAGCTGCTAACTGAAAATAGAGAGGATGGCAATTAATATAAATCTATTTGCCTGAAAGTTACGGCCCAGAAACCATTCAATCAAGTTATTTATCGTGTGTACGATTTTAGGAGATCATCAGCAACACATACATTAGGCTTTCACGCATACTACAGATATCTCCAGTCAGGAGTATTAAGTTGAACAGTTGAAAATAATATCTGGATCAATTACTAGTTATTGTCCGCCCATTTCTAGCTGTGCATCGCCCATTTCTAGCTAACCTCCGCCCATTTCTAACTAAGTTCCGCCGATGTTTTACGTGTATTGTGATGGATTTATATGCTTCGATCTATACTTCCTAGAATACTTGCAATTTCAAGGTAATATACACGTAACATGTTGAATACCTTGAAACTACTTTGACTTGACGCTGTTGCCCAGTCAAATTAGTTTCAAAATATTCAACAGAATGTTTTTGTAATAGTTAAGACATACATTTTGTACACTTGAAGGACTATTCAATGTCCATGACGGACCTAGACACTTCATTCATTACGCATTATGATTGTGACATCAGCCGACATGTGACCTAATTGATTATGACGTCATACATTTGAGTGACAGTTATATATATATATATATATATATATATATATATATATATATATATATATATATATATATATATATATATATATATATATATATATCCATTGAGCTAGTCAAAATTTTCCAACATATCCTGTCTCCTCTATGTATCGATTCCAACGAATCCCGCGTGATTTTAGTCTTCACGGAAATGAGGTACGATGTAAACTCACTGGTACAGAATGACCCTTTATGTCTTGTGGTTCTCCATTCTCATCGAATCGACCGAGTCTTGGTCCAAGCATAAGGGCAGCAACAAATGCTGTAACACCGCCGCATGTGTGGACCACCCCGCTACCAGCAAAGTCCTGCAGGATAGACAAGAGCAGTAAGAGATTGCAAGCACTCGCACTTCGGTTTTCTTCACATTGTGAAAAGGTTTTCGGATTTTCCGGAATTTCTTTATATTCCTGGGGGTTTTTTATCGGATCACGCACACAGTTCTAAAATCATATGCTATGTTCATACTCTTTTCTTTGCTCAAATTTGAGCCAAATTGCAGGAGCATTTTCCTAACTATCCACAGATCGTGAATCTGCTCCGATCCAGATCTGGTTTTATAAATACAAAATTCTTTTTGCGGGACAAGTTCCTTCGTTTTGTTAAAATGTGAGTAAAATAGCATCATTATTGTTTAGATACAGTTCCAAATACACGGTCACACGGCCACACGGACACACATTCACACGGACACATTGACGGACACACGGACTCACTAGCAAACAGACAAATAGACAGGCACGGATACTGATTGCAATACTCTCACTACGATTTGGGAAGATGGTATATAGAAGATGTGAAGAATTAGTATGCATAGTATGGATGAATCCAGTGTATCGATCAATCATATGACGTTATAATTAACTACGTCACATGTAGGTTGGCATTATAATCCATTACGTCATGAATGACATAATCCAGCCCGGCGTAAGCGTTTAATAGTCGGTCTAGTTGTACGAATTGTATGAACCTTTATATAAACATACTGTTGACTATTTTGAAACTAATTTGACTGGTCGATGTTGCTGCCATAAGCAGCAACAATACCTAGTAAAATTCAAGTTCAAACTATTCAACAGCTTAGCAGTATAGTTGTCTATCAGGTGAGTTTCAGGGAGTGCAGGAATCGATCGATCTCAACACGGACTACGTCTGGGTGGATTTTAGCGAGGGATGGGCGGGTATAGCTAAAACTGGTTTCTCATTTCTGATATTCTGATTTATTTCTGTTTTTTACTGGTGGCTGTAGGTTGAGTATTATATAAAGATATGATTCAAGAGTATATGTTAGTTCCCTGGTCCTTTCCTTTAATTATCATCGCTATCGGCTTGAACAAACACTTACACTTCTTGTGTGAATAGCGCCTTAACGCGTTCACGATGCTTCTTATATCAGTCAAAATACTTACAGCGTAATGGTCAAGATTTGTCAGGAAAGTTTTAAGACGCTTACTCTTATAAAAGTATCACTTGTATTTACACAAAAAGCTTTCTGTTTCCCCGCAATTGGATACATATTGTGTCCCCTATAGAACCCGTATTTGGCCGGCTAAATGCTTAATTATCGTTTTGACCGGGTTGGCATAAAATCTGTTCTCATTTTACACGTTTTTTCAGATAATAATGCATGCCATAGATAAACTGTTCCTGGCATGTTTAGAATTCGGTTAGCTGTTAAACAAAGATATCCTCTTTTCAACCACTATGCTCTGATGCGTTTCCCCTGTCGATGAATCCTGAAAGGATATACTTTTCAACCAATCAGAACAAACATCGATCGCCCACCTTAATATACGCGCTAATCCCTACTGTTGCAATTTAGTTTCAAGAGAAGACTGTGTGCCGTGGTGAACGATATACAATATCAAAGCAATACGCCAGCAAGAAAATACGACATTTGAGATGGAATTAGTCTCCTTTCAAACCGTTGATGTCAAAATGTGGTCAAGAAAATAAAACTATGTGTTTATTGAATATCCATTTGCCGGCCAAAATAACATTATTTCTGAAAACGTATCACTGGAATGGTTATTTCTGTTACTAGAGAAGTCATTACAGTGATACATTTTCAACTATATTCTCTTCGACTGCACAAGGACATTCATTAACGATTTAGCACTTATATCAGCTAAAAGCGTCTTCTGCAGTGGTTATCTAGCCAGTCATTTCAGTGATACATTTTCAAAAATAGTCTTCTCTTGGTCTGCAAATGGATATTTTCTATGAGAAAATTGAATTTCCTGAACAAATTTGAGGGTTAAGCGGTTAAGTCCACTGCAGAGGCATGTTCGTGCCGGCTTGGCTTACATGGTATCCAATAGAGACGGTAGTTCCATCGCTGTCTGTGTAGTCTCCGCCTGAGGAAAGCCAGCCATGTTTCGACCACGCCCAATGAGATATAACGGGATATACAAACGCTGCGAAATAACAAGACTGCTGATAACAAACTATTAGAAATCTGAATATGCTTCAATTTACACAATAATTTTGACATTTCGGGAATTAGAGTGGCATTATCTGGGATTTTCCCGTAATCGTCTGGTTGAATATTGTGCGGGGCGCGCGTTGAGACTCTCGTACAAGTGGCAGTAAGCACAGCCGCGTAGGTTCGCGCAATATAGAGCGGATTATATGGTAACACGATGAGAAAGAGGTGGGCGTGGTTACACGAGCCAAGTCACCAGTACACCCATTCTACAATCCTGTTGTTTCTGTTTAATTATTAATTAAGCGGACTGATTGAAAAATCGCGTTATTGTGCCTATTTTCATTGAAATTATGGTGAAAGGGAGATAAATGTCGTCTTATAAGAACCGTCTGAGCAAAGAAATTAGCGCGATTATGTCCCATACAAGTAATACACTTTGAGCTGGGAATCGATCAGCGCGTTGGTGACAGGTTGTGAGATATTGAACCCTAGTAGTTTTTGTTCCAGCGAATCAGTGTGTATTTTATAAAAAATATTGACGCATGCGCGATCTATGTATGCAAAGTTATACCAGTCGTGGCATGCACACTAACTATCGTTGGCCAGTCCGACTGTTATGTTAACCATTTACATTTCGGAGCTAGCCTTTCAAGTCAACGATATAAAATTAGAGCTAACCAACGTTCACGCACATTTTACCATAGCTTCTTGCTTATTGAATTGTGGCAGCCTAATGGAGGGAACCGGTGTGTCGCTTAATATCCGTTGGCATAATCAAATACATCGCAGATCGTTTAGTCAAAGCTGAGGCTACTCCCCTCTAATTCTAGTTTGGAACTCGTATTATGTTATGTGATTCGCTCCACAGAATACCTATTGGATTATATTCAATCCACTCCCATCTCGAAGAATGTCCAATACAGCCTATAGCATGTGCATATTTCGAAATGTACGGAAAAGCAACACTGGTTAGTGCCAGGTGTCCGTTCATTACTTATTGACTAGTTGAACATACTTTTTTCAATTCACCTTTCCAGAGTATCCATCCATCACCAGACCTCGCATAGCGTCGTAATCAGCTCAGCGCGTGAATGATGACGTCATAATCATTACGCCACAAACGGTTCCATATAGACCATCATCAAATCTCAAATGGTCCGACAAGTATAAATTGTATGTCTTTGCAATTCTTTGCTATTTAATAAACATGCTGTTGAATATTTTGAAACTAATTTGACTGGGCGCTGTTGCTGCCTTAGGCAGCAACAGCACCCAGTCAGATTGGTTTCAAAATATTCAACAGCCTACCTGTGTAGGTTTTTTTGGGAAATAGATAGTCAGGGTGTTCAGAGATCGATTGATCCCAACACGAGCGAGGTGTGGGTGGAACTTAGCTAGAGATGGGCGGGGAATAGCTAAAACCGGAAAGGTCCATTGCATATAGATTATCATATGTTATTCACCAATTTGAAATTAAGACATTTGAAAGTTCTGCTTCAAGTTCACTTTATTACACCCAGACCTCGTATAGGCATATGCGGCATTACAGTTGAGAATATATTTCATGACGATAGATGTTATATACATAATTATATCAATTATAAATTTATCAACAAAATGCCATTCGTACACTCGAAACATACGCCTCAAATCATGTCCAAGTATCTAACGCACCCCACACCCCTCTCACCCCATCAGCAGTGGCGATATGTTAGTGCGCATACCTGTTAGAACGAAGCTGTATACGAGATAGCCATTAAAGTTACATCTTTCAGCCACAGCTCCGGACACAATGGTGGCACAAGTGGCGGTGAAAACAAACTAAAAAGACAAGCAAATGGCAAGCACACACCTGCATTGTTATCATTATATACTAGTAAAGTTACCAGAGACACAGCTGTCTTGTATTTGGTTGTCTGTCCCACATGATGCATGGTCCTTAATATATCTGGTGATTTTCAAACCTGCTTGTCTGCCTGCCTGCCTGCCTGCCTGCCTGCCTGCCTGCCTGCCTGCCTGCCTGCCTGCCTGCCTACCTGCCTGCCTGCCTGCCTGCCTGCCTGCCTGCCTGCCTGCCTGCCTGCCTGCCTGCCTGCCTGCCTGCCTGCCTGCCTGCCTGCCTGCCTGCCTGCCTGCCTGCCTGTCTATCTGTCTGTCTGTCTGCCTGCTTACAAGTCTGACTGACTGCCTGCATACATGGCTGCCTCTCTATATACATATCCATCCATCCATCCATCCAACCACCCACCCACCCACCCGACCGGCCACCCACACATCCAACCACCAAACCATCCACCCACCCTCCTGCCCGCCCGTCCACCCACCTACCCGACCGCCTTCCCAACCATCCACACACACCCACATGTCCACACACCTATGCACACAAACACACAAACACACACACACACACACACACACACACACGTACGTACGCACGCACGCACGCACGCACGCACGCACGCACGCACGCACGCACGCACGCACGCACCCACCCACCCACCCACCCACCCACCACACACACACACACACACACACACACACACACACATGCCTACGTATCTACCTATCCAGGCATTGACCCATCCATCCATCCACACACCCATCCACCCACCCACTAACCCATCCACCAAATCCATCCATCCATCCATATATCTATCTAAAAAGATAGATATTTAGAGAGACAGATAGAGGTATATATATATATATATATATATATATATATATATATATATATATATATATATATATATATATATATATATATATATATATATATATATATATATATATATATATATATATCCTGTCATCTATGTCTATCTATTTATCCCTATCATCTATGTCTATTTATCTATATATTACTCATTTGAAACGTTACTTGAAAGAACCAATGTGAATAGTCGACAACGTCTACATCAGATAGAGCAAAGTGAGTTGCACCAATGAATCCTCCTCTCGTCTCACCATATGCAAATGCATATCCAACCAGCCAATAGCAAAGTCCGGCAATAACTGTAATAGATTAAAAGATCGGCAGTTAGGAAGATTGATTATGATGTTCAAATTCTTTATATTCTCTTGAATATATATTTTGTTAAATAGATACAATATGTAACATCTTTACAATATCGATTTTCTTGAAATTCTAACGCTGGTATTTCAAGGTTATGATGCTAATTAGCAGGTGTGGTGGTTTACCTGGTATTCCCGCAACCACCAGCATATCCAATTAATAAGTCAGATCATGAGTGAATGACGATGCACACATACCCCTATGTCAGAGACATTCAATTACAATAATCTAAACCTGTTGCCATATTTAATCCCATCCAGTTCTCATTTCTCAGTACAGGGTGTATACTATGAGGGAGTTATTGGTTTAGTTTGTGTCCATATCGAGTCCAGGTCCCAGTCACGACATATCTATCTGGATTTATTTCAATCCATTTTTAGTAACATCTCCATTTGTACACTGGTACCCATTTATACTCCTGGGTGGGAAGATGCAAGGAGCTAACGCGTTCTAGGTGTAAACAGGTGTGAGTGCTAGCCACTACACAAGGCCGCCGAGTCCCTGTATGATACTAGGTATTATTGGTTTGATTGGCGTCCATCTAGTCCGAGATTCCAAGTCCCATTCACTATATTATGCCATTACGGCTAACTTCCCCAGTATTTTTAAGGGTATCCAGGTATACTCCTGGGTGGAGACAGGCAAGGAGCGACGAAGGTTACCCATGTATATGCTTTATCATGGTAGTGTCCAGTCCTGGGCCTTTTATGTAAGGATATGTGTCGCAGCAGTGTATACATTCCAAACCTTGACATTAGATAACCAATATTTGGCCAATAAGCTTAATCGGTTATATAGCAATGGCCAATCTGGCGAAATGTGCGTAGTCATTATTTATGGGACTTTAGATGGTTCCACATCGGCGTGTACTGAATCAGGGTGCCTTCCATTGGCGTATACAGTGTGTATTACCTATGAAATAGGTTATACGAGGCAAGATCCAGAACGTTTCAAAAGTTATATAGAAATTAAAAAATTTAAGGGCAAAGGGCTGGACGCCTTTCACACCTCGAATCCGTTATGATGTAATAGTTACCACTAGAACACCCCATGTGCGTGCGTGCGTGGTTGCGTGCGCGTGCGTGCGTGCCTATGTGCGTGTGTGCGCGTGCGCGTGCGCGTGCGTGTGTGTGTGCGTATTTGAGTTGAAAAGCATGCTCTGTTATAATTTTCCCCTCAAATAGGTTCAGCACAACTTCATCAATAACAGAGGAGTAACAATTTTAACAGAATGGGACAACCTTCTAAACCGCACGAGTGGGTGAATAAAAACAGGCTAAGGAATGATCTTCATAATTACTACCAGTGTACCACGTGACTTGTTTGAATCCTGGCCATTTTGCGACGGCATTTCATCGACTGCGCGGCCATGATCTACGTATTATTATTTAATACTACACCAACACATCAATGAACGCTATATTTATTAGTTTCCAGTGTTCGGTTTTATTTTTGCATTATTAAACCATTGCATGCATTTGCAAACATATTTCGCACAATCCTGGTTGTGATTAGATATGCCAGTGTTTAGCGATCGTTGGCCAAGCCGACCGTTTCTTAAAGGGGGACAGGAGAAGGGTTACCATCGTTTGCATAAAACACGCAGTTCTATTGTAGAGCCCATATTTAAGCTACTGTGCAAAGCTTTCTCCCGACATTTGTATATAAATCCGAGTAAAATGGTGTTAGAAAACGCTATGTTACCATAATTTTCTGCGAGTTAATTAAACCTATGACGTCATAGGTTGAATCCCATCCAACAAGAACCTTGATAACGGCACTCTGTAGTCAGGAGTGCATGCATTTGGATGGTGATATCTCTATCGGTGATAATGTTATCGACATCATTTGTATATGTACAGATTGAAGAGATTAAGACGTGTATCACAATATCGCAAATTTATGGAATATATTTGTTATTTTCATACATTAGTTGCTGAACCTTAAGATGGCCATTTTATATGAAGATACCTGTCAATTATATTAACATTAGAAAATCTCAGGAGGTTTTGAGGCTAGTATGAAAACATAAGTACCTAAAGATGGACTGGATGTATGTACAACCTATTTAAACACTCATATTTATAGATGAATTAATAACATTATCTGCCGTAGCGCCAGTGAGAGTGTGGATTCAATAGTGGCAATTATATTGATATGCCTCTACTATCGCGTCATTCATGTATCTCAAGATCAAAACTTCATGTCAAAATCGGCACCATCAGAGAAATCAGACAAAGGACTGTTAGTATATATTCTTCAACATTTCCGCAAATATAGTTTATATATTCCTAAAACCGCTGAAGAGAACCCCGTTATAAAGACGCAATTCGCAATTGTATTGCGATAGCAGTGAATGACAGTGAGAAAAACGTTCAACTTATGATGTCATACGTCTCATCCGCGAATAGAAATTTAACTAATGTATCACATATTTAAATAACGAAGATATATATTTCTAATTTGAGCACAGATCTTACAATTATATTTTTGAAAACGTTACGGTCTGTAGATTCATTTTATGCAAAGTAGTATAGAGGAGTTGGTGTTTCCCTTTAAGAAGTTTCGTTTCGGATTTAAGACTAGTTATCAGGTTGCTCTGAGTGGCGTCCTCCTGCCCAGAACTGAGTCAGGTCCAAAGATCTCGATCTGGTTGACCATTTTGAGGGCGGACAGCTTACCTTTGCCATCACGGTAGGACACCGTGTCGCATCCTAAGGGTGCTTGCATTCCCAAGATGCCCTATCGCATTTCTCCTTGATGTTGACAACAGTGACATTGATATCGAGCACGGCGCCATCCCACTTCTCCCTCTGATCATGGCGAGAGCTGGCAGCTTTCCAGCACCAGTCCACGAGTAGCACGACTACACATATGGTATCACAATGGATGCACACAGGCCAGGCTGCGTATGATGCAGATTGCAGGGTGTATGTGATGAGTGATATGTGTGCAAGAGTAGTTGTGAGAGTTGCCACTTCTTGTCCTTGTTTTTCATAATGGCATCACGGTCAGGTATGGGTGAGTTCGGCGTCAGCTGATTTCCAATCGAGTTCTCCTCAGCCCTGCTCTGACCCTTGTGGTCCTTTACACTGACACCATCATACCAAACAAAGGTGTCATAGGTTTCTGCTGCTCCGTTTTAGATATGGTGAGACAATATTTCATTCCGTTACAACATCACCCACTGTATCTGCCAATGGCCAGAGAGTGTGGTAGAGCAGCTGAGAGGCATCCACCAGCAGAGTGTCGTGATGAGGAGGGTTCTTTATAATGACGCAGAGGCGGTTGATTAGCACTGACGTGATACCCGTTCGGAGGCAGCCATACTCACCGATGAGTGACGCAAGCACAGGCCTCAGCGCATGCTAGAAGACAGCAGGAGACTTGAGGTTGCTCTTCTATCCAATGGCGTGGAGCCAGACGCATATGACTCCAAGTTCATAGATAGGTTTGTTTCTCACTTTCACACAACGGTTCAGTACTTGCATAGTCTTTGTCTTGATCTAATTATATCTCGGCCATATCATGTACGTTGACATTTCCTGCAGATCCACGGGCCCATCGGCGATGTTGTACAAGGATGTTGATTGTTCAGTGAGTGGATGAGAATGCCTCAGCACATCGTTTAGTATCTTATGTCGGTCATCCCTGTCCTGCTGTCGTCTTGTTCTCCTTCTTCTTTGTGTTTGCCAGGTGCAGCGGTAGTTTCTATGTCGGTGCTGTGCATGTCCTCCATGGACACCGAGTGAGCCAATCCAGACAACTCGTTCAGGGTTAGCGGAGATACCCTTCACACCTCCAGCTTGCTTGCCTTGCTTGATGTACGTCTGATCCGAAACTTGTCACCAGATAGTACGCCAGCTCCTTCAGAGTTACGACAATCATATTGTCCACCAAGAAGATCAGTCTTGCCAACTAGTGGTAGGTGCTGCATGCCCTGAAAGTGCCAACTGACCTCACCTCCAGGTTGTGTTGGTGTGGTTGACAGTCACCCTCACGTTCAATCCTGAGAAGTGGTGTACACGCATCGTCGGCATGATAAAGCAGTCCACAGAGAGTTTGCCCGTATGATGCGATCTTGCCTTGCCGAGGTATGCAACAATATATTCATGGCTTTTTTCTCCATCCTGCAAGAAATCATCAAGAAGTCCAGCGACAGCCATACCAAAGGCCCGCATTGTCTTCGGGCATGCCTTTCCATTAAAGATGCTGGCGATAGCTCCATAAGCAGCGCCAATGAGCTCCCCAGCAACCGTATCGTTCATGTTGTATCCGATTGAGCTAATGAAAAACATCAAGGCGTGCATCATTCATGGTCTAAGAACAGCAATATTCCATCGTACACAATCACTCCACTTGATGAGACAAAACTATATGCGCAATGGCAAGTGGACATGGAGCATGTAAAGGCATTTTAGCATCTGGTCGAGGTAGGCGTTGGTAGTCAGGGCAGTTCCCGGATGAGATGGAGGGAAGGCGATGAGTGGATGGCAGATGCAGAGAGTTCTGGGCTGTGCGTGCCAACCTGTTCCTGGAGAGCCTTTAATCCAGACCTTTTAATTGGGTTCTCAGAGTGAAGTTGGTAGAAATATGGCGCGCCCTTTCTGTGGACCTTGGCTGAGCTGGCTGAGAGTAATTAGTTATCAATCCGAGTCTGAAGAACCCCGAGACGACCGATGGTTTATCTTATTTGATCCAGTGTAATGCTTAATCTGGTGCGATCCTTTAGTAAGGCAGAGGTTGACTGCAACCTGCTTTTTAGACGAGGGATCTTCAGCGGGATCCCGACGATTCTTTGTGAACTGTGTTGCCATAGCGTGAGTTGCACG
Organism: Chaetoderma sp. LZ-2023a; assembly: GCA_034401795.1. Lineage (NCBI taxonomy): Eukaryota > Metazoa > Mollusca > Caudofoveata > Chaetodermatida > Chaetodermatidae > Chaetoderma > Chaetoderma sp. LZ-2023a. Next base: position 67,856,782 of record CM067375.1, read on the forward strand.
CCAAATCGGAGTGAAGACGATCGACTCATAGGTGTCACACGAGCTGAACAGTGGACCAAAGCGCAAACCTTCATCAAGAAACCATGCCATACTCGTTAAAGGTGCTGATGAGATATGAGATTTCAAACGTATGGTGCAGTACTACTGCATGTCCCGACCGGCTTGATTACACTTTTGATATCATTCTGCTGGATACAATAAGATGGAGTGGGTGACGTTTTGGATGCATCTCCATTAAAAACAAGAATAGAGATCAATGTTAGGAGCGTTGCACTTATATCTTGAACCATTTCCCCTTACCGAACGTTATTCAGGTAGTAATCTAGAAGCAAGGTAATGCTGCTGACTCGTGCCTTGACCCTTATGCCCAAGTGGTCAACATCATCATCTGAAATAAGGGGCAGCTTGACCAATTTCAGAGACTCGCTAACAAACTGTCGAAAGCCTTCCAAAATGCAATACTACATTCTCCTCGCCAAAAAAAATCAGTCAGGTGTATAAATAGCTGCCTTTTCGTTAGATGTCTAGTTGTTTGGGTGCAAACAGTATACAGTTCAGCTACTGTCCACGTGGTGCACGTTAGTTTTATTATAGTTAAGTACACGCTTCAACGATTGATCAACACATGGTGTATACGTTTCAGCCTTAGTTGAATCGATGGCTACCTTTCTGAATTTATTATAACAATGATTGTGATACTGAGCATCCACTGCATGAAGGTCGATCTGAGCACCGCTGACTCTAACTTCAACCATTCTGGATCAATCATCTTCGCGTACTAGTCATTCTTATAATTCTTCAGTGAAATTAAAAATGTCTAGTCCTCTAAGGTTTTTTTGCAAATGCAATGTATATGTCATAAGGACACAGTAAATGGTGGATTCTATCTTTAGTGGCTGCTGAATTACCACAACCATATGATTTACCTCATTGTGCTTTGTGGCCAAATAGATTTCAAACTGTTGGCTGGGTGTGTCAGGCTGAGACTACATTAAATAGATTGCTAAGTTAGGACGGATTTTTCGATTGGCAGCATTATGCACAGCGACCATATTTGATGTTAGACAATTGGATTGGTGGTATGAGCCTGCAACTATGTTAGATAGATTCCTTGCGGTTGAATAAATGGGAAAAGACATCAAAATGAAGTCTCTCGGTGGATAACTAAGGAACATATTCTTGACTTAATTATTTGACCCAATTAATGTTAACTGGGTACATTTTGCAAAATGCTACACATATGCATCCATCCTTAGGACCTATATAATGCATTTCAACATAAAACATTACAGTACTCAACATTTCTAGGTTCGTTACAAAACACATACGGCTAGGCTAGTGGACTATTCTCGGAATTCTTGGTTAAGATCGGTTCAAGTACGCATACAATCTGGTCGGAGCATGGCGATAAATGGATGGGGATTAGTCAGATATGGATCACTATAAACTGAAACAAATGGCTACATAATTAATGAGTAATACTTACACGTATCGAGGAGATTCTTTATAAGAATATTGACCGTATTTTTGCTTCTCACGGAGCCAGCCTCAAGGAATGCGAACCCGCATTGCATAACTGAAAAATAAATTACATTTGGTCTCAAGCCATCATTGTACTAAGGAACAATAGTGGCTGGAGGGACTTTGTTCAAGATAATGCTTATTAAAATGTAAATTCAGCAACAACATGCAATTCATACACCAGTTACGGATAAGCCGATTTACGTCATGGGACGGTATGGCATTATGATTGTGACATCAGCTAACATGTGTCGTAACCGTGCGTGACGTCAGGTAATTGAATGACAGATCGATTGTCTACATTACCTTTCCAAGAACTAGTAGGCTGCCTAGGACGATACAAGGTGTCAAAGTGGGTGGAGGTTTACTGCACAGCGTGTACTTAACACAGGTTTTGGCTCTTGTGTCGCTTAACTAGCAGCGATGGCGCGGAGTTGCGGGAATAGCGACTGTGTATCAACTTACATTCGATGCCGAGAGGACAAATGCGAAGACTCGTCTATAGTGGAAGAAACATCATGTTGAAAATTTTGAAGCTAATTTGACAGGGAACTGTTGCTGCCCCAGCATGATTATGTTCCTGTGAATTTATCTCAGAATGTTAAGCAATGCGTGTATGGTAACAATCAAATTGGAATTCTGGGAATTTAGAGTTGAAATGGATAAAGACCATAGATGGATTTGATGCAAATTGACTGGTTTTTCCTTCACATGAATGTGATTCACCAATTTTAAAGATTAAGCGAGACAACAATAGGCTACAACATCGTAATCTCATTTCAGATGTTCGAGTTGTGTCCCTTTCGCACAATGCATCGTATGGTGGCGTTTAGGTCAAGAAGAAAGGTAGTTATTGATCACGTATTGAAGCAGTGCCATCCATTCTGTTTTAGAGTAAGATGTATACATTTGAGATAAGTACATCTCTATTTCTATAGACGACGCTTGATCATCACCCCAATACTAATTTCCAAAGGGACAGCCTCGTTTCGTTAAATAGTTAAATATTGCAAGTCGTTTCCGCGGTAATTGAGGATCTGATGTCTGAGCGAAAAGTCATGTCGTCGTCATCGTTGTCATCGTCGTAGTCGTAGTCCTCATAGATGTAATCGTAGTAGTCGTTGTCATCGTCGTAGTCGTAGTCCTCGTAGTTGTAATCGTAGTCGTAGTCCTCGTCGTCGTCGTCGTAGCAGTAGCAGTAGCAGTAGCAGTAGCAGTAGCAGTAGCAGTAGCAGTAGTAGCAGCAGTAGTAGTAGTAGTAGTAGTAGTAGTAGTAGTAGTAGTAGTAGTAGTAGTAGTAGTAGTCATCGTATGTATCGTATTCATCATACTCATTGTCGTCGTTGACGTCGTCGTGGTCGTCGTTGTCATCGTCGTGGTCGTGTCGTCGCCGCATCAATGTATGATGCATAGGACTCGATCTATGCATGACCCATTGAACTCGGTAAATGTGTGATGCATAGGGCTCGATCTATGTATGAAGCAAAGTCCTCAAAATAGGAAATATAGGACTCATCAATGTATGACACATAAGACTCGATCTATGTATGATGCACAGTACTCGATATATGACCTATAGGACTAGATCAATTTGTGACGCATATAACTCAATCTGTGACTATCGCTGAAACAATACCCAGTCAAATTAGTTTCCTAAATGTTAACACAATGTGTGCAAATTTTAAAGTCATCAAGACATAAAATTCTTAGACTTTCGTGATTATCTTTTCTATTTTCGGTATTTTCATTGTGACATCAGCTAACAAGTGACGTATCTGCACATAGCTCCAACTACTTGACCGCTCCCTCCATTCGACAAGAGGGTTAATATAAATGGCAATAGAACAGTTACCTCACCCTCTAATAGCACCAATTACGGTTATGTAATACCACCTCACATTAATATGTTATTTAATGCATCTTTCCAGAGTACTGAAATCATGTGACGACATAATCAGCGAAGCGCCGTGTGTGGTGGTTGTATAATCATTGCGTCATAAATGATTATATACGGCCCGTCTTCAAGTCTTAATAGTCCGACTCGTTGTACAAGTTGCATCACTCTACTATTTAATAAACATGCTGTTGAATAGTTTGAAACTAATTTGACTGATCGCTGTTGCTTATATTGGCAGCAATCGCACCCAGTCAAATTAGTCTCAGAATAGTCAACTGCTTACCTGTATAGTTTTCTGGAAATTGATGGTCAGGTTGTTCAGAGATCGACCGATCCCAACACGATCGAGACATGGGCGGGGCTTAGCTAGAAATGGGCGGGGAATAGCTAAAAATCGAAAGGTCCATTGCTTAATATACTTAAATTGTGGGTCATATTAATATAATTTCATGCTTCACGAATTTTCCGAATTGTCAGGTCGTAAGAGTCCGGCCTAGCAGCTGATTTGCAAAACTGTGTTACAAGTGGTCCAGTTTATGTTCTCAATCAATTACTAAAAATGTGTTTACATGTTGCTCTGAAACAGACTGGCAACAACTGGCATCATAAAACAAAATAGGGTATTATACGTACCAAGATCAAACATAAAACCGGATAGAGTTGAAATCAGTAATGTTACGCATGAACCTGAACAGTCACATATCCTCCTATACGTATAATAGCCGCGGATATTTGTTTTCCCAAAGGTGAATGCCGCAGCGTGTTTCTTTCTAACGCAGCAACAGCCACTCACTTACAAAAGCAGCATCAACCTACCTTCCACTATCTCAATGAATCATTTGCTCTTTTTCTCAAACAGAAAAATACTTGAATTGCCATACATGTTTTTATTTTATTCTTTTAAATTTATTTATCTAGTCTGATTTATCTATTCGTTTGTAGTGGTCTATAAAATATTTGCCCACATTTCCCAAACAGGAACTCGTTAAACGTTATGTTAACTTTATGTGCTGCTTCGTTTGACTCTGGTCAATCAACCACCACCCAGAAGTAAGACATATCCTTGGCCAGGGTCTCCAAGCACTCGAGTGACACATCAAGTTCATATGTCCGCCAAAATTGTTCACATCTTATCGACTAATAATGTACGGTGCAACCGCAGAATAAAGTGTACCTCAACTGCAACTGCATGTTCATTATTTACCTTGGCTCTGGTGGGAAGATGAACAGTGGCGACGCAATGCAATTGTGGATGGGGGATACATTCGGATGGGCCAAGAAGTGGGTGTCCCCAATCCAGCGAAATCGTGAAATCTAGATGCTCTCAGATAGAATCATTAAAGACACACGTGAGATGTTATAGGTGTATCTTAACTTTCGTGAAAGTTCATAGCCTCGAATCAGCAGCTTCCACTATGGATGGAAGACACAGTGTCATGTTACGCAAAGATGTGCAATATCGGTTGAACTGCAGAATTTAAGTGAATCCAAGATTTTACTCTTTCACCTCTTCTCATCGCCCGAAGTTAGTTTTTCATGAACGTTAACATACACCTATAACATGTCACGTGTGTATTAACAATGCTATCCAGTGTCCAACTGTGACAGCTGTGGAGATCCAAATGTTCTAATGAACAGACTCGATATGTGTCACCAGAAACACGCGCGATACATCACGAATCACTGGTGAGAACACAACATAATCTTAAAATCAGCGCTGTACGGACAGTGCAACATGATTGCACTATCTGCCAAGGTGGCTCAAGCGCGATGGTCACTAGTTAGACATTTATGATGATCCGCTTCGAATGTCGAAAAAAGCGCCCTGTTAAAAAGCATTTAAATTTTCAGTGATGGGATAGAACAAGTGTATGGCACACGCATTCCACCGCAACAGAAAACTAACACGTGGTTTAGCAGGCCTTAGAATCATAATCTAAGGCGAATGAAGACGAAAACGAACAAAATAAGTCTTAAATGGTAAGACAGAGTTGCGACGGCTTAAGAAAACTTATTGCAGCCGCAGGGAGTTTCTACTTATTACAACCGCCGAAAACAGTCACTCATCATTAGCATACACGTAACGTATGGAATATTTTGAAACAAAGGGCGTGCACTCACTAGAGACTTAGTCCGGAGTAACGTAATGCCGAAGTTTGGCGTTATTCTGGATTAACTATCTAGTGAGAACACGGCCTAAGTTGACATTGCGGTGAAATTGTAAAAACGCTAAAGACATACAATTCAGTCGTTTGCTGTCGGGCCTTCGTCTCTCTTCCGTGGTAGACATACTGCATTTGGTGTGTGACGTCAGCTAATATGTGCTGTATTTTGATTATGATGGCAGTCAGACTGAGGAGTCGGATGCGTCCACTACGCCGCAACACTGGTAAGCTATACCGTGGATGTGATTAACTATATATATATGATTCTGAGAGTGTTTTGCGCGTGGTAGGGTAACGAAAATCATATATGCATTCAGCCATAGTTATAACTGATAACGACTGTGTCAGCGCGAGGTCGCCAAATATGTTACTTAACGCGTTGAACCCGAAAGACCAAATGCAAAAAAATGTGTATTATGTAATGAATATCGTTGTGAATATTTGACTCGAAACTGTTGCCTCCTGTCGACTTTAATTCAAAACATATTTGAGCTTATCTGTGTGGTTGCCTTGAAATTGAGAAACTGGGATAACATTTTATATCAGTCGGTGTGCTTACTAACTTTTATGTTAAGATGATAACGACTCTGTAAGGCGTCGTAAGGAACCGCCGTCTATTGACACCCCCACCCCCACCCCACCCCGCCACTACCCACCCCACCCACCCCTCCCCCGCCCACAGTCATGGTATTGATCGGGTTGTTCTATATAAATCCAAATGTTAATAGACATATGCGGTATCCTTTCATTTGAGTTTTCATGAAAAGAATACTAAATTGGCCGCATTCTCACTTTGCATTAGTATACTGTGAGAAACTGAATGCGGTTCAAGTAGCACTCTGGCAAATTCTCATATTATTAGCTCTATCAAAAGATGCAGAATAGCCATATAAATAGGCATCTCCACCTGCCACGACGTGGCCAGAGCTGATCAGTTGATTAGCGTGAATACTAGTATGGCGTACCACTAAAAGCGGGCGGGTAGACGCGTGGTGGGGTGAGAAGTAAATCAGCGTATCAAGACCACATGTGTGCGGGTGGGCAGTCATGTGCTGGCGACAAACACAAGATACTCTATTGTATCTACTCTATAAAAAAAATTATCGTGCGTGAACTATGTAAATTAATTTGGCCTTAGAGTGACCTACATACACTTACCTATACCAGGTGTCCTGCATATGATCGTATAGCCTGTTGGCCCTGCATACTGACACACTACGATATATATTCTAATAATGGTGTCAATTCCCGACAAGTTTCCATAATTCTAGTTTAACGCATAGCAGATGGCAGATGGCAGAGGTGGGGTGAGGTTTGTGGTATGTGAAATATGAGAGGAGAACCAAGGGATACTCTTCGAAATGTCGGACATACTGAATCTAAAAAATGTTATAGCAGTCTTCATTCTGTCGCTGTATCCACCAATATACACACCAAACAACCAGGACGCTGTTCACGATATTTTCGCGGCATGCACACCAATACCGTATTATTTGTTATTTGTCTGGCAACTGCCTGACTAATTTAACAGTCAACCGACAGGCGAACCTTACTGGTATATCTCATTTACACCAGGAATGGTGGACGCCAATCTCTCAGTCAAATATTTATGTATGAGTACTGTATTCTTCGGCTGTAGCAAGACACATCCTACAGCTGCAATCATTCCGTCTTCTCTTTTGACTACTGTAGCTGGTCCTCAGCCGAAAGCTGTCCTGCACCTGTCCTCGTATGAGGGGACCAGTTGGCCGGTCGTCACGCAAGCGATCCTTTCCTTCATTTCCCTCGAGCTTAGGATCATGGCGCCAGTCGTGCGTGGTCGGTCTGCCGTGGTGGAGGTTGTTCACGCTCGTAGACACCACCCCCTCCCCCTCCTCAACCCACCCCAACCCCACACCCATCCCCGTTTGTCTCTCGCATGTCTGTCCTGGTCTCGGGGCTTGTGACGCCGTTCCATGGACACGAAGTTGGGGCTCCCCCCCCCACCCCAACCGACAATCATTTGCTGACGGGAGCGACCTGCCATCTACTCGTAGATGCGCAGGTTCGGCAGGATATTTCCACCATGGCTGAGTACCTGGGTTTGATGTAACCGGAAGTCTGTCTCGTCTCCACTGTCTACGGGTAGGAGGTTGGAGCTTGGAGCTGCCATTCTCGTCGTCGTCGATGTACGGTCTGACTCTGATCGGCTCCCTTTCAGTCTGAGCGGAGGAAGCCTAAGCTGATGTGACCATTCATTCTGGCAGAAGTGGTCTGTGATTCGGCAGTGATTGAGTTTGCTGCAGCTGTAGTGGCGGAGGCGGTTGCAATGTTGGCAGGGTTTCATGTGGTTTTGATTTCCTTTGCAGTATTATCTGTGGCGGTGGTTTCCATGGCAGTGCTTTCTGTAACGGTAGTTTCTAGAGTGGTGATTGAGGCAATGTCAGTCTTCCGTCAGTATGTCTGGCCCCCGGTGTCCAGTGACGGTGCGTAGGTGTTTGCCGTGGCAGACAAACATATAACATCATAATGAATTACGTCACGTGTAGGTAGACGTCACGATCAATTACATCCTCAGTGCCGTATGTAAGTACGTCATAAACGCGTAATAGTCCCCCAGTTTTTACGAATTTTATGTCTGTAATACTTAATAACCGTTCTGTTGAATATTTTGAAACTAATTCGACTGGGCGCAGTTGCTGCCATATGTGCACATCCTGCATGTATAGGTTTCTGGAAATCTAGATTCGGATAGCCCATGCTTCGATCGATTCTAACACGGGCAAAGCGTGAGCGGAGCCTAGCTAGAGATGGGTGGGGTATAGCTAAAGTGGATTCATCCATTACCAGGCGTCCGGTGTCCTCCATATAAGTCAAACTTAGAGGGGAGAAAGCCTATCACGGACAGCATTTCAACGGCCATGCAACTTCTGTCACCCACACCATTCTCTCACCCCCTAAACAGTAACGGGGAAAGGGGCTCGCACACATTCAATGGTAGCACTGCCTCTCAGTACTGTGCATTCGGTGAGGTCGCTTTATCTCTAGCCGCTGGTTCGTTAGGTGGCTTTGTCAGAGAAGCAGCTTTGAGCAAACGTTCTGACAGTGGACTCCAGCTGTCTGTCTCCTTCCAGTAGAAATTACAGTTTTGGTTCTATCTTCGAAAATCAAAGAAGTCGGTGTACTGTTCCAAGCTTAACCCCGTTACGTTTGTGACAATGCAAGTAGTCTGTTCGTACACTAAGTGCAATCATGCTGGTAGTGCATGAATCCGCTTTAAGCTATGCCCTGCCCATCTCTCGCTAAGCTCTAGTTGAGCGTGCTGGGATCCATTTAGATATTGTGAACCATGACTATCCGGAATACCATTTTCAAGGTAGCTACATAGATGAGCTGCAGAATATTTTGAAGACAGCGAGCGAGAGAGAGAGAGCGAGAGAGAGAGAGAGAGAGAGAGAGAGAGAGAGAGAGAGAGAGAGAGAGAGAGAGAGCGAGAGAGAGAGAGAGAGAGAGAGAGGGGAGAGATAGTGTGGGGACAGTGTCGGGAGGGGGGAGATGGAGAGAGACAGACAGACAGACAGACAGACAGACAGACAGACAGACAGACAGACAGACAGACAGACAGACAGACAGACAGACAGACAGACAGACAGACAGACAGACAGACAGACAGACAGACAGACAGACAGACAGACAGACAGACAGACAGACAGACAGACAGACAGACAGACAGACAGACAGACAGACAGACAGACAGACAGACAGACAGACAGACAGACAGACATGGAGAGAGAAATGGAGAGACAGACATACAGGGAAAAGGAGAGAGGGCGAGAGAGGGAGAGAGGTAAGAGGGCGAAGAAGTGAGAGAGAGGGCGAGGGAGAGAGACAGGAGGCGGGATAGATTAGGTACATAAGAAGGGAGAGAGGACAGCAAGAGTGGCAGCGACATGGAGAGAGAGAGAGAGAGAGAGAGAGAGAGAGAGAAAGAGGGAGAGAGAGAGAGAGAGAGAGAGAGACACGCGGAGACATATAGCGAGAGAGAGAGAGAGAGAGAGAGAGAGGGGGGAGCGAGAGAGCGAGGGGGGGGGGGTGAAGAGAGAGAGTGGTTGAGGGAAGATTGAGGGTGGGAGGGAGTGAGGGAGGGAGGAGGGACGGAATTACGGATGGAACGCCAGGGGGAGTGGAAGCTGGGGAAGGAGAGGGGAACAAGGGAGGCAATGGATGAGGGGACGCGATAGAAAAAGAGAGAGTGGTAGCGAGAGGATGAGAGAGGCGAGGGAGAGTGAGCGGTGAGAGGAGATAGAGAGAATGGGCGAGGGAGGGGAGAGAGGATGAGGAGGAGAAGGTGGGGGGAAGGAGGAGTGGGGGGGGAGGAGGGAAAGATAGGGGCGATTGCGCTGGGGAGATGGACAGAAGAGCGGGATGGAGACAGGTGGATAGACAGAGAGAGAGAGAGAGAGAGAGAGAGAGAGAGAGAGAGAGGGGGGGGGGGGGGGGGGGGAGAGAGAGAGAGAGAGAGGTGGTGGTTGTTGAGTGGAGATGAGGGGGTGTATGGGGGTGGTGTGTCGAGCGACCAGTATGTGAGATGTGAGAATGGACATGCACTAGTATAGGCAAATGATAGTTCTTGTTTGACAAGGAATCGCCGTTATAATATCATCATCGTTATGCACGTATAGTACTTACAGTATATAACTAGACCAACGGTCATTCTGAAGAAGACGTCCATATTGGTCCTGATAACCTCCATCCCTGCCTTCGTTGCATTAAGCTCAACTTGGATATCAAATACATCCCGATGCATCTCGGTGGCCATGGTGCGACAGCAATACTGTTATTGTTCAGTAATTAAGAATAGCTAGTCACCTGGAATGTAATTCAAATTGTGGGTGTTAAAATAATGTACAATTCTTTCAAACTGTATGTTTGAGCTGTAAGCAATAATCCGCAATAATTCAGGTAAATGCATATGAATTATCCGCTGTCCTAGCTAAGTAAAACTCGTAATACATCGTCACTTGCATTTGCAAAGGTGAAGCTAGCAACTGCAGGAACAATAACTTTCAAGAACAAAGAAGATGATAACAAAGATGACGACAATATTAACACGACAAGGATGACAACGACACAGATAACGTCAACAAAGATAATTACGATACGGGCAACGACAACAAAGATAATTATGAGAACGACAACGACAACGATGATGATGGCTACGACAGCGATGGCGGCGGCATTGGTGATGATGGCGACAAAAAGACGACAGCTGTGACGACGACTACGACGACGACAACGACGATGAAAATGATGACTATCGCGACTATGTCGATGATGGCAACCACGACAACGAGTCCTGTGACACGAATGCTGACTATAGTCACAACATCTACAGCGATGATAACGACAAAGACGATGGCAAAGACAATCGAGATGGGACAGTAAACAAGACAAAGACGACAAAGATGAAATGGATACAAATATAATGACGCCAACGACGACGATGCTGACAAAGCCGATGGAGAAAAATGAGGAGAAATATAACGACAAAAACGGCAGACAAGAAGCGGGGAAACCACAGAAGTAGCTGAGACGATACCATAAACAAAGTACATCGAAGCAGGCAATCCAACTGAGAACACAGGAGGAGGCGGCGGTGTTACCTCCAAGTAAATGTGCTCCCTTCATACTAGCACACTGTTAATCATTTCATGGCGAAGCCGGCCAAAACCTGCCTCCGCAGTGGTGGAGGAAAGATGACTTGAAGACCAAAAGACCATTTTTGAAAATTGACCACTGGAATGACTGGCTCGATAACAGAGCCAGTCATTCCAGTGGTCAATTTTCAAAAAGTAGTCTTCTAGTGGTCTGAACATGAACATTCTCTACGCAGACATTTTAATTTTCTTAACGGAATCTAGCTGTTAAAGGGCCAACACTACTATAGCCCCTTCTGAGAAACATTGGGACCATAAAGGGGTCGCTGTGGATGATCTTCTAAGATTATCGTTATGGAGCGCAGCCCGACCCCCACCCACCCACCAACCACACACGCACGCACGCACGCACGCACGCACATACGCAGCACACACGCACGCACGCGCACACACACACACACACACACACACACACCTCCCCAACACCAACACCACCACCACACCCTCCTCTCCACAGCATCCCCGCACACCATCCCCACATCACCCCACCCCACACCACCCACACCCCACATCCTCGGGGTACACTGTACGAAACGTATTCCACTTATATTATAGATTATGTCGGAGCAACTGCTTCAAATCGGTTAACAATTTAACTCTCAATTTTCTTTTTGGAAAATTAATTAAATTTTCTCTTAGAAAATGTCCATTTGCAGACCAAGAGACGGTTATTTTTTAGTATTTACCACTGAAATGACTGGCTCAGCAATCGAGCCAGTCATTCCAGTGGTAAATTTAAAAAAAGTATCTTGCTCTGCAAATGGGCAATTCTCAAGACCACTGTAGCTTTTTGGCTGATGTGAGTGTTACAGGGTTAATCCACCGCTTTTTTTCGAATTAGTAAATTGAGCGAATGTATCTAGTTAGCGTGTTTATAGAGATAATTCATTATTATCTCTTAAAGCGATTTTTCGTGCCTTATTCCAGCAATTTATCCAAGCCGACTAGTTTTAATTTACGAAAAGGCGCAGACCAGACGAGTGTACAGATATGTGGAGTAAGACATGCATGGAGACAATTATTTCCGGGAATTCAATTAACCTAAATATACAAGCATGATAAAACATGAGATTTAAGCTACAGTCATGGGGAAAACATTATTGTTAGATTTGCTTGGAATATTTTAGTTTTTGGTTGGATGGATGCGGTTGCTGCCTGATAGCAACCATTGTCTGGTTCCCATTGGTTTGGCTTAAATTATTCACTAAATTAACATTGAAAGTTTGATGATTAATGAATTAATAATGTTTATTATCGCCAATATATTATATGGGAATATTAATATCAATACTACTGGTTCTGTGGTATTTTGGAAATGGCTAGTCAAAGTAAAGTAACTTGACTTTTTCACTTTCATGATTGTAAGTTGGTTTAAACATGTATTTACAGTAACACTACATGATTTGACCAACTCGTGTAAAGACACGACACCATAAAAATGGCCAGGCTGTGACAGACCCCCTGTAGAATGTTATCAAACATTTTGGGATTTATTAGGTCCAACACTTCAAGCTGAATTTTTAAACGTGGACACTTTCCTCCATCGATGGCAAATGCATATTTTCGACTGATATATAAAAGAGGTAGTAGAAACAAACTTCAGAATTACAGACCAATTTCATTACTTTGAGTGGATTATAGAATTTTATCGAGAGGACTAACTTTAAAACTAGTTTCAGTCCTAGAAGATGTAATTGACTCCGACCAAACATGCTCAGTTCCAGGTAGAACAATTTGAGCAAATACTCTAAGTATAAGCGATATCATACAGTTAGTCAAGAAAGATGTTATACCAGCAGCGATCATAGCTTTAGACAATGGGAAAGCATTTGATTGCTGTTGAATGGAAATTCTTGCTAATGCCATTACCGTGTATTGGTTTAAGCCAGTGACAGTGAAATAGATTAGCGTGATAAGAATATATATATGCTACTAACCTCTGTTCTGGAAAGTGGTAAGATGAAGATTCGTAAGATACTCAACAGGGTTCTTTCTGCGAAGCTGAATGTCTCTAATATGGAACTACATGTGAACGTTGTATATGTTATCTATAAGTGGATATGATTTCGTAACACGCGGTAATGTTATCTGTTGAATGGTCTAACGAGCACACCTATTTAAATTTGGTATCGACCTTCACGGTGTCTCGACGACGCGTGCATGGTCTAAATTGGATAAAGTAAATAAATACACCACCCATTAAAACGTGTAATAGACTATATCTTACGCTGTAGGAAACGATCTGTTATAGAAATCACTGTAATTTTAATCCTTTCAACGGTGAATTATCAAAAACTTCATATCAAGTAAATTGATCACGATTTTGAAACTAATTTAACCATTTAATGACTAAATTTGCTCAAAAAATTAAAATATTTACTTATTGAATATCCATTTGCAGGCCAAGAGAAGACTATTTTCGAAAATTTACCAATGGTATGGCTGGCTCGGTTATCGAGCTAGTCATTCCAGTGGTAGATTTTCGAAAATAGTCTTCGCTTGGCCTGCAAATCGGCATTCCTCAAGACCCCTGCAGAGGCCGATCTTGGCTGGCTTTGCCGTGAAAGGGTTTACAGGAAGTTGTTCCTGTCGTAGTCAGCAATAGCGCCGCCTCAACTAAGTTACCAAAGTATTGAACAGAACATTTATTGAATTGTAAATGACCGTTCGGATTCGGCTTTCTGGGTACAGAAGGTTAACCCATTAATGGGTAAGTTTGTTCATGAAAGTACACATATTTGCTTAATGAATGCCCAGGTGCAGGCCAATCGATGATTATTATTTTTAATTTGCAGCAGGAATGACTGTCTCCATTCCAATGGTGAATCTTCGAAAATAGCATTCTCTTGGCCTGTCTAATACCGTGCATTTGCCTATACATCAGGGTCTTTGCATCTAGCTGGTGAGATAACACATATGCGTCTTTAGAGTTACGGTAATACCTTAGTAATATACAACTTACGCTGAGACACTATCACTGGCTCGTTTGCATAATCCACAGTTTTATATTCAGGTCGTGAAGTTGAACCAACTATCCACAACAGCAAGTGACCGTGCCCACTGTCAAACTCCAACTGTCTGCCGTCCCATGTTCTATTCGAAACATGTGACGTCAGTCCACATTCACAAACCTTGGTGACAAACAGTTGCACCTGATCGTGACAACTCGTTCAGTATATACAGTACGTATTACTAGATTAACCACAAGAATAAAGTATGGACACAATATATTCAACAATCCTCTTTCGTATAAGCCTGGTGTGTATGTAATCCGTAGTAGTGTATGTAAGTCAATGGTGGTGTGTGTCACTGTCGATTTATGCTAGTTCATGTGTGTGCTTATCTGTGGGCGTGGCTTATTCGTTTATTCATGCATGTGATGTGACTGTTCTGTGTGCGCATGCCTGGGGTCCTCTGTGTGCTCCTTTATGGGCGTGTGTGTATATGCGGTTCTGTCCTGGATTGTGTTGTGTATATTCCATACCCTGGTGCGCATGTGGTATATGTCTGTTTATGAATCGTGTGGTCAGTTGTGTGTTCTTGTGTGTGTCTTTGTGCGTGTGCTGAAACTCTCCTGTCCTCTGTATCATAGTATCCCCTGCTTCCCCTAGGATACTCCATATCTTGTGAAAAGAGAAAACATAGAAACAATGTTATAATTCTTTAACATCACGTAATTTTCATTGAATTTCAGCACAAAGACAATCTGTCATCATTTTTAACATGGAAATCAGAGAAACAATCTTTTTAACAATATTTATACATTATAATTTTAAAGGAGAACACCATACCCCATTAGGCTGTTTGATATAACATAACTCTACACTGTCTAACGTTTTCAAAAGTATAATTATAGCCTCTATAATAGAATTAGAAGTATGATTATTCTTTATCTAAAAATGTACTAGCTTATCAAACGTGTTCTTCCTTAGTGGAACGTATGGCGTCATAGTTTGAACTAGCTGGTAGAGACTTATAGAGACATATCACATTTTCACAATTTATTAGTCCTTAAATACCAATGTCCCAGACACTTATTATACAGAAATTTCGATATGTGCTCAACCACAGAATTGTGTGTTTTATTCAAAACACATCTTGCATTCTCCTTTAAGAAGTGCGCAATATTATGATATTCTAGGAGACTAGTTAATAATATCTCCACTTTCCATCAAACTTCATTACTCGTGCATCCCTGATTATGCACTCATTCATTATTACTAATTCATACTTTATTACTCCTTTATACATTAGTATTTATTAATAGTTTATTATTCATTCATATCTTATTACCCATTCGTCCTCCCATTTTTTAGCATTTCACATTTAGACCATATAATGGACCCATTAATAGTCACTTTGATACATTATACTCACTTTTATCATGGCTTATTCATTACATTATATACATACTATCCTCGCCTCGTATTTCAATCGTCTCTTGCTTGCTGCCTGTCCTGCAAAATGAAAGAACGCACAGCAGATTCATGTTAATCATTTACATTACCATATGGTTTCCTTAGTTCAAGATGGATGAACAGTTGAGTATTCCTTTGAACATTACATAAACAGCACTTGATAATTATCAGATCTAATAATCATATAGCTTAAATATGATACACTATGCGATACATATCACCTTTTATTACTGAATACCATGATTTTCATTAGCAGTGCCATGTAATTAAATTAATCTGCAATATCCATCTAGCAATAATATTGTTCAAGGAGAGATGGTCTGCTTTGGGCATGGGGATATTTCCTTCAAGATGAACCTAACTCATTGATTGTAATCGCTTCTTCAGAAATTCTCCTACGGTGGGGTGTGTCTGGTGTTTGCCCATTGTTCTGGCGAGGCTGTTAAGTTCCTAATTTATTTGCATTAATAATTCTATATCAGTCCGTGTGACCTGTCCATTAGCTAATTTCTCTTGTGCTCTGCTTACCGGATCATCTAGATGTTTCAGCTTTTTGCTATGCGTATTTAGTGCAATAGCATATGTCACCTGAGAACATACAGGTTCACATTTGTTTTTGTTATTTTGACCATTTGACCATCTATCATTAATCTGTGATGCAATCGCAGATTATTGTTTTTACTCAGTATCTTTCTTTTTATTAATCTGCTCCCAAAAGTTTAGGAGCTATCTCCTCCTACAGTTTCATCTGATCAAATCCAAACTTTGTCACCTTCACATGCGCATACCACAATCGATGGCTATTACGTTTATTTTGGATCCACCCAATACGTTCGAGCTACCCACCTTTGAGCGGGCAAAAAAGTGTCATTACATTATTTTAAGCGATTCTGGATAATATGGTGATTACGAGAATATTGACAAAAATCTTTGACCTGTGGGCCTAAAGTTGAATTCTTCAAAAGGCACATATTGAAGTTTTCAGATCTTCGTATTGCTAACTACTTTATTCTTATTAATACTCGGAGAAGATTTATGATGATAGATGACTGCGCCAATCTATCTTCTCCAAGTGCTATCAAGATGATTGCTAGCTCGCCTCTTCTGATGTTGGTGAAGATATTTATATAGCAATCTGAGCCTATCTGACTTATCAGAAAGATGCGCAGGTACGGCACGGTGTTGCTCCGTGCTTCTGGAGTGTTCTTCAAACACAACTTAACTATCTACTTGTATAAATATTGGATTATTTATTCACTATACTAATACTGATATAACAAGTAGCGATTTTTACTGTCGTAACGAATTATGATAACTTTTAAGCAATGTAAGTATGATACGATTCAATTCAAGCAACTTCTCTTCTACTACAAATCTATCCTACTCTAATACTAACTCGACTGATTACTCCCAACGGTTGCTGGTATGCTATCAGACTACAATTCACAGTTACTCCAATATATTCACTGTAAATTTCGATAACGAACCGACGACTGCTCCGGACCCACTGATGATAAAGATTTTTATTTAAAAGACAAAGTGCCTCTAATATACAACTTTCAGTTTCCTAACACTATTCCTTTGGTTTCTCTGCCACAGAGTTTGATTCGATGCTCCTTGATTATGACGTCATCTTGACCAATCACACTCTGGGCTTCTCTTCCATGGAGATACCATCAAACATGGTCAAAGCGGTGTTGGCTGGTTCTGATTTGATGCGATCTGTCAGCTAACTAACAACATTATGGTATCTGTTGTAGCATGCCTTTCTATGATTGACATATAGCTGATATACAAATTTCGATTGTGTTATGAATTCCTACAGGACGCTACAATGCCTCTGTCCTGTCCCTTGCCTATCTTGGATAAGCCTGTAGGAAGCGAACGTTAATAAGCACATGAGCTGTATGATCTCATTGCCAGCTGGTGTTGTTGTACTTGCTTAAGGTAGTCGGAATGCCGACCGTCAACAACTAATGTCAGTCTGTTACCTATATTCCTATCGATTCCTATCAATTCTTTTCACTCGATTATTTACTAAACTACTGGCCGAAACGACTGCTGAACATTATAAAAGTGCGTGCCGATCCCACAGCAACAACTTTTCCTCTTCAACTATTGGCAGATACCACCAACTCAGAACCGTCGGTCCTATTTCATTCCTAGCTAATACTCAACTCTAGTTTCGATGGGGTTTCGCATCGTTTTCCACGAAACTGTTTAACTGTTTATCAGCAGCACTGGCCGATGTCAACCAGTGCAGCGTCCTACTACTAATCTAACTTGCTACTACTTTCACTCAGTTCATTAGCTCACCTGGTATTTTCAAATATAAATTTCGCTGATTTCACGGAGGTCTTACTCGTAAATATAAGACATCTAGCGGGGTCATGACTTCCCACAAGACAATCCGATATCTACAATATGCGCACCATAACTGAGGCATACGCCAAGTTTCATTAAAATATCTGAAGCGGTTCTGTATGATATGCTGTTTATTTTATTCAAAGCCTTCATATTATTAAAAAATGAAAATTAAAATTAAGATAAACTTTTTGGTGGAAGTGCCCACACTGGCCCTACCCACCATCCAGTAAAGCGTACTTTATATCTTGATATGGCGCATGCATGACCGTTGGTCTTGTTTATTTTCACGTCATTAACCTTTTAATGAATAAATCTGGTCAAAAGTATTAAATTATTTGCTTATCGAATTTGCAGGCGAAAAGGAGATTAATTTTGAAAATTTACCATTTAAATGACTGTCGCCAAAAGAGGCCAAAAGAAGACTACTTTAGAAAAGTTATCATTGAAATGACTGGCGCTGTTACTGTATAGAGCCAGTCTTTTCAGCTGTACAATTTCAAAAATAGCCTTCACTTGGACATTTCTCAGGACGACTGCAAAGGCCGGTTTAGGCCGGCTTCACCATTAAATGGTTAATTAAATAATTCTAAATAGAGACCCATATCTTGACGTGTAGGCTGACGTCATAATCAATTAGGCCATGAATGGCGTATTTAAGTTCATCACGAACGCTTAGTTGATGCCGGAATAAGCGTTGTTGTACGAATTGTATGTATTTACTACTTTATAAACGTGGTGTTGAATATTTGAAACTAATTTGACTGGTCGCTGTTGGTGCCAGAAACAACAACCAGTTAAATCTATTTCAAAATTGTCAACAGTTTACCTGTTTGTATAGTTTTTTGGAAATTGAGATTCGGACAGTTTAGGCATCGATTGACAACACGGGCAAAATGTGGATGGAGCTGGGCTAAAGATGGGCATTGATCGACCCCTGTACTCCATGAAGCTCAATCTTCAGAAAACTATACAGGTAAGCCTTTGAATATTTTGAAACTCATTTGACAGGGTGTTGTTGCTGCTTATATGGCAGCAACAACGCCCAGTCAAATTAGTTTCAAAATATTCAACGGAATGTTTATTAAATAGTACAGACATACATTTCGTACAACAACGCGTAGTCCGTCATTAATTATGCCTTCGTGACGAACTTAGCTGCTACATCATTCTTGACGTCACTAATTATGACGACATCCTACAAGACGTACAAGTCACGTAGCTCAGTATGGCCTCACATAATTGGCTGAGAAAACGGAATCCTCCATTGACTTATTATTTATGATGTTATATTCTTGATTGACACATTGGATTTCCCTGTTTAGGTGTGTGTAAAAGGTGCATATTCACAAGAGAATGCTTGAGAATATAATTGTTAAAATTGTATACTTTAGAGACTTAGATTGTGTGCCTGTAGGCTATAGATGTAGGCCTCTTGAGACGAAATTAATTTTACCATTTGACAACTAAAACTTAATAATTTATAGGGAATAAAATCATCGTAGACCCTATGTTAATATTTATTTCGTTTCATTACAATGATCTACACAATTTAAGCTTGTACAAGTATACAGTTTAAATACTTTTACTTTCGCGCATATTGGTGTGAATGTGCACCTTTATTCCTAGGTATGACGTAATGATAGTAGGCATATTACGTCATATTACTTCATATCTGATTGTGACGTGATAGGCGCGCGTTGATTGTAATTTGCTACATTGTCGTCTTCTTCGTCGTCAATGAAATTATATTATTGTCGACATTCATAGAAGTTTTAAAGTTTACAGAATTTTTCAGAAAGTTTAGAGAAGTTGCGCAAATCGATGAGCATTAGCTATAACTAGGTATGTCTTTATTTTAAGCCATCCTTAATGGTGCAATTCAAGATTAAGATTTGAAATGTAGAAATCTTAAATTATTAGCAATTTCTGCTTAGGCGCCCCGAAACTGGATATTCCAGTTCCACGCTACAGATATGAGAAATATTGTCTAACATATTCGCTTGATTCTAATAGCCCATAATACACCGCGCGCGAATAGAGTTCCGGTTTATAAACGAATGTAAACAAACACCTGTCAAGCGAGCGCTTAGCTGGCCACTGACTGTTTACAACGAGAATTTCACGCTTTCATCACATAGAAACACGATTTTATGTTAATCTTTATATTCTAAGCGAGAAAATAAAACACTACTAAATTCAACAGCTCGAATAAACAGCACTACTGTCCATATTGATCGTTACCAGTTTTCGTGATAACACGAAGGCTTAACAAATATCACAGAAGACTATTATTTTTTTTAAATAATCCAACACTAAGTGCATTAGGAATATTCTTGAAAACATTCGGCTGCTAATGTCATGGAGCAGTTGTGATAATTTTTCACTAATTAAGCGCATCCCCTCTCTTTGCGCATACGCATTCAACCTCTTGTGAGAGTCCCTCACGATCGGCACGCACACATATTGATTCACATGTCAATCTATATGGTTATTCATTTTGCTCATGCAAGACTTTCTCCACTTGAAATTTTGAAACTACTTGTCAATATAGGTTTAAATAAGTGCTGTTGATTTCTGACACTGACATATTATTTCAAAATGTTCACATCTATGGCAAAAATTGTTCTTAGAAACATAAAATAGTAAGCCGTGTACCTATATTTGATGATTAAATAATTTCAGATGACATTTTCTCCCCCTTTAAGAATAACACAGACGTTTTTTACGCAGTCAGGGTCACCATTTGCCAAACCAATCTTTCAGATATGATACATATGTTACCATTGGTTAATCTTCAGCAACAATACGTTTATGTGAACCATATGTTAAAGATGTGGTAGCATATGCTGCAAAACAAATACATTTTGCCTGTGCGCAAAAAGTGGGTATGCCATTGGATTCGGTAGCTTCTCCTTTTGGGCTTTATTTTACACAGACCGATAATTAAAAAGTCAAGTTGCATACAGGTGAATAAGATCCCATTCTAGTTTCTTATATTTGTTCAACAATTACAATTTTTGCGCAGACTATTTGATAGGAGGTGATAATCCAAACACGCGCAATATGTGGGTACCATAGGATATAAATAAATTTTCAACTCACTTCTGAAAAATAATGCGCATAATGCTAGTAGATGCTACACCATACCCACAATTGTATTTTTCTCTTTTCTTTTCCTGTTATTGTCTATATTATGTGTAGAGTGTTGTTGTATTGTCTTTGATACTGTGATATCCCTGTGTTATATATGTAAAGGTTAATATATATTAATTAACTCTAGCAAAAGTAGCATCAATTAACAAAATACCTGACAACCTTTGCGATAGAAATTTGCTCTGTTTTCATAAACACTCAAAGACATGTATTTATCAGAAGGTGTAGAGTTATAATATAGGCCTGAGGACTACATGTTGCACTGTAGGAGTTAAAGATAACAATATTCTTATAAAACAAACTCCTTTGCTCTGTCAGTTGTTGGTTCATTTGTTAATGTAGCTACTGATCAAACTTGAACATAATACACGAGATAGGAATTCATTAATTCAATTCCTCACTCAATCATATGTCGTCATAATCAACTACATGACGTGTATGCTGACATCATAATCATGTCGTCATGAATGATTCGACTAAGCCTGTCTTTAACGCTTAATAGTCAGACACATTGTACGAATTGTATGTTTTTGCTATTGAAGTAACATGCTGTTGAATATTTTGAAACTAATTTGACTGGGCACTATAATGCTGCCTATGGCAGCAACAGCATCAGCCAAATTAGTTTCAAAATATTCAACAGCGTACCTGTATAGTTTTCTCGAAATTGATTGTCAGGAAGCTCAGAGATCGATCAAACTCAACACGACCGAGGTGTGGGTGGAGCTTAGCTAGAGATGGGCGGGGCATGGCTAAAAATTGAAAGGCGATTTCGAAATAAGTACTACTCAAGTACATATGAGTGACAGGTAGATATGATCGTTGAGTCAACAACATACACTAAATTGAGCATATACCATATAGATACAGGTAGTTAATCAAAATGCCCTAGATAAGATAATTCTAGTTTCAGCCTTGATATGTGATCTAGACAGATGTCTAGCCGCTGTAGCGTGGACTCCCCATTCACACCCCGCTGCTCATATAGAGCATTTCTGTGAAACATTAAATCCAGTATTTTTTTTACTGAATTTGTATATTTTTACAGTTTCTATAAATATCATGTGGATTCATATCATCAAATATCAATTGAGCGATCATTCGAACGAGAAGTCAAACATGGTCTCCTATGACAAGTGATCTCTTCAGACATATCTACAGTAAGGAAGTCCAAAAATATCAGAAGTCATCTTGCCGATTAGAGGGTGCATGATATGGACACAAAAGCAGAACTCACAATTGATGGCACATTATAGCAAATCTGCACTCTGTCACCAACTTTGATGTTCCGCACCAACACCACCGCCCCCCCCCCCCCCATACATACCCTACCACACTGAGTTTGGAGCATAATGTCAGCGATCAAATACACAATTATATGGGTAGCAACATAACAAATTTGGTTGAATTATGCCAATTTTGAAGTTTACCTCTTCATGCCCCCAGGGCAGAGCCTAATGTAAACGTGACCTTGCAATCTACATATCATATGGGTAATTCACATACCAAATGTGTTTGAATTATGTTAATTTTTGATGTTCTGTTGTCTTCTGCCATTTCCCGCACCCCCCCCCCCCCTCCCCAGTTTGGAGCCTAATGTATGTATTGCCTCACACTCCACAAGCATATGGGCATGAGTAACTTGCATATAACCAATTTTGTTGAATTCGAACAAAGTTTTACGAGGAGATACCCAGATAGACAGACATAGCCGATTGCAATATCCTCACTTTTTTAATGAGTGAGAATAAGTACTATACGGCAGGATCATGATAGATTGTACAATGTAACACACTGTCAGCTCTTAGGCCAAACAAGTAAGCATGCAAGATTGAGGTATGGTTAATGAAAATATATACATGGCACATGTGTGTAATCAGAGTAAGACTGGCTAATCACATGAGGTCATTAATTAACTAATCCACCGACTGGCCAATCACATGAGGTCATTAATTTACTAATCCACCGACTGGCCAATCACATGAGGTCATTAATTAACTAATCCACCGACTGGCCAATCAAATGAGGTCATTATTTAACTAATCCACCAACCCCACCAGTGCTATATTGGAATATTTGTGTGTGTTGAGGGAGAACGGGTCACAGGTACTCACACAGAAGTTTTGAAATTTAGATGGCCTCTGTGTCTGCCATGGCCTTTCAATGCTCAGCACATTACAAAGACGGGCCTACCCCTTTGAAATTGTTTGCCCGTGAATTAACCTATTTTGGGATTTCATTAGCCATATATCGACATTCTTAGTCTGACCAATAACCTATATGTAGCAATCTAATACTTTATGATCCTGCTTAGCTGGACCTGAAAGCTGAAAACTAAGTAAGATGGCCAGCGGGCCAGGTAGGCAATATAATATTGGATGGAATTAGATGGGTCATCATGGTTCAGCAGGGACCTTTGACCTACTCACTTAAAATTAATAGCCAGTGAATTAGCCTATTTGGGCATTTTATTAGTCAACCATGAGAATTATTCTCGAAAGCCAAATAAAATTGGCGAATGTATAGGTCTCTCCGTGCAATAGATTCTTTACAATATCATAAATATCCCTTTGAGTATTCTGAAAATAATTTGACTTTAAGTCAGCCAGCGAAGAGTTATTTCCGAATAATCAATAGAGCTTTATTATATAGCGTCCGAAATTATGTGAAGACATTTGTGTACTAAGATCTTTGCTGCCTTTTTGTCTCTGCTAGCAGTTAATATCTTGCAGACTAACGATTCATTGGCAAGTGGTCGCTTAAGAAAGGAACTGTATTAATACATTTTATGGCTGAACGAATGAAAATTAAAGTGCAATTTTTTTTAAGAAAGAGAGAATGCCAATCAAAAAGCATAACCTTGGCTTTGTACCTTACCCTCCTCCCCTCACCCCAAGCAATAATAACATTCCTCTTACTTGAACCTGCTTCCCTCTCAAGTGTCATGTGGAATCGCATTTGCAGAGGAACAAGATCTCGAGTGGAAACCAATTTTCTTCATTGGCTCATCAGGAATATAATATTTCCATCTCGCTGCTGTATAATTACTAAATCTAGGGCATGTTGGTTTCACCTTTTGATTTGAAAGGTTACTTACAACTCTCGCCACGTGAAGGCCTGCCCTAAAGAGTTAAAACGATGAACGGCATGAGTTAATGTATCACTCACCTGGAAAAGTGAGAATTAGACTCAAAACACACATTTTGCATAGAAACCTGAAGATTAGTGCATAAAATGAAAATATTTGGACCTGAATTGTGGAATTTGGGATTAACCAGCCAGTGGTCTTGAAAAGTCTTTTACAGAGCAAGTTGACAGGAGAGAAATATTTGAGAAAACTTAGCGCACTCAAAGCATCATTCCAGTAGTAAATTTTCTAAGCTATACCACTCTTTGCCTACAAATGGCCATTTCCTGGTGGCACATTTGGATTTTCTTGATAAATCTTGGCCATTAGCCTGTCAACCCTTGAACTTTCACTGTGTCTTGTTGAATATTTTAAAACCAATTTGGCTGGAATCTGTTGCAAACAGCTTTCACTCAAATTAGTTTCAAAATATTCAATAGAATCTTTCTTACATCACAAACAAACTTTTGTTTCTGGTCTCTAAAGTTTAGCAGGTTAAACCAGCATTTTGGGCAAAAATGTGTAAAATTCTTGCAGGAAAAAAAGAGGAAATATGAACATTTGTGAGCGAAATGCACAAATCTTGGTATGAAGTAAACACCTTAAAATATTGGTCTGAAAACTGAATATTTTGAAGAAGGAATATGAAGATTTTGTCAGAAAAGGACATGGAACTATATCCAAACTGGCCAGCAAAGACGGGCATCCAGGGTCATAATTGATATACAAATCTGGTTTAGTATGAATTAAACATATCTTGTACATATATTTGATGTTGTTATACAGGGAAAGATGCAGAACGTACAGAGAAACACACAAATTTCAAAATTTGTATTCATACATAAACTACCCACTATGATTTAATTGTTCTGAAATGTACCTACTTTTTCCATCCTTATTTTTGCCATTTCCAGACACATTTCTACAAAATATGGTCAAGAAAATTTCAATTAGATTTCTTTTTTCAGACCAAGAAACTTTTTGACATTAACCGTGGTCGAGCCAGTCATTCCACTGTACATCTTTTTTTAAAAATACTCTCTTGGCAAATGCTGGGCCTGCAGATGGACATGCAGAATCTGTGCTTGGCCAGTTGGGCCATTAAATGGCTAAACACACATTTTATGATATATCACAACCAGAGCCTGTTTAAAACTGTTCATTTTAAATTATCAGAATTAAAACCACAATCAACTGCAAAAGATTCTCTAAGATTGCTTACATTTTACGTCGCTGTCAATATGGGAACGAGCAGTATTTGCAACTTTGAAAATTTCCCAACATTTCCAAACCAATAGAGCAGAATGTTCTATTTCGGATATTCTTTTAAGCATTGAAAACACTTTCTTAAGTTTGCATACTTTTCCCTGTCTTGAGATATACTAAGTGATTTCCCATTAATACTTGAAATTTGAATTTATTCATTTCAAACCAGTCATACAGGAAAAGAGGTTAATAGTTTGAAACTAATTTGACTGGAACTATTATTTCAAAATATTAAACACACATTTATACATCATAAAAGCTTTGCCATTTCTGGTCTGTAAGCATTATAGTGTTAACCTTTACCCCTCTGATATCAATATTTTCTTTTACTGTGTAGCTAGCATAGAAACTGGTATACATTTTAAAACAATTTTGGTGGACAATGTTCCACCAAATTTCTTGAAAAATTTAACAGTTCATCTTTTAATTTAATTTGAAAATTTAAAATTATGACATCAGAGTGGTAGGTGTTAAGGGGAAGATCTAGCATGTCTGGTGTGACTGCTAAGAATAAAATATTTTTAAGATAAAGAATCATGAAATTTGAAACTAAATGTCAATTTTAATGACAAGTACGACTTCACAGTGCACCGTTATGGTACAATCTACATACTTAGCACTTTCCCCATATCTCATTTTCAATGTAACCATAAAGGAAAACTGTTTAATATTTTGAAATTAATTTACCAGGAAGATGTTGCTGCCTTAGGCAAAATATTCAAAAGAATAAGATTTATTTCAACAAATATCTGAAAAAATGGCTACTTTCCTATCCATTGTGGTTTATTCACCTTCTGCAGAATGAAATTTCATAGTTTTCTGTACATCATAATCTAGATCTAATTTATCAACTTCAAAACCCACAATTTATATGATGTCTCCAATCAGACAATTTGGGGAAAATTTAAGAATTCATTCCCAAAATTGGTAATAACTTAATAGTATCTACAATTTATGCAAGAATGAGAAAAACAATTAACAATCAGGGAAGTCCACAGTAAGGGTAGGAGATGAGGTTTCCGTCCACCTTAATCCAGGGGGAATTAATCTCCCCTCTCACCACCCCCACCAGCCCAAATAACCCCTGCAAACAAGGATGCCAAATCCAAACATTCACACTATTCGTTCAATTTATAAAAATACTGCCTGAAATGGCTTCTCGGTCTAATTTTCAAAATTCCACCCTGCGCCCCCCCCCCCCCCCCTCACCCCCCATATTTTTGGGAACGCCGCCCCTCGTAAGTCCCTCCCTAATTGTAAACCAAATGCTCTCTCCACGCTTGTATGTTTCTACAAATAGCTGTGGGGCACCTCACACACACACGCACGCACACGCATGGCTTCCCACCCCACCATCCCGTCCCATGGGGGAGGTGGGAGGGGAGATTTTATCTTTTTTGGTGGGGGCATGCATCCATAATACATTTTTCCGATCTTTACAAGAAATGCCAGGTTGTCCATTTTTCAAATTTTCTGGGAGGGCGGGAGGGGGGGGGCTAAATTTACCAGTGAAATGGCTCGCTCGGGAAGGTTCTCTAGAGGGTTCTGGACTGTCTGGCTAACCCTTTCTCAACCGCCCCTGGTTAACCCTTTCATGATGACTTCCCCATATTTCAGTTTCAAGCCAATGATACAGGATAACAGTTCAATATTCTGATGTTAATATGGCTGGAGGTTGTTGCTGCCTTAGACAGCATGCAATGGCTTCCAGTCATATTAACTTCAAAATATTCAACAGAATATGCTATAAATCGGAAAGAATGTACATTTTCAGGGATTTGTCGGTGAAAGGCTTATTAACAAAATAATGTGAGAAGGTTCATTTTGTGTAGTCTCACTATAAATGAGATATGCATGGATAATCTTGACCCCCCCTATCAGCAATAGGCATTAGGGACAGGAGTGATGGTATGGGCTGTATGGATATACTGGCTAGCACATTCGCCCCAGCCCCAACTGGTTAACAAGATGCCAGAAGAATCATTTTGTGTAGCGACGCTATGAATAAGATAATTCGTAGTATGTCATTTCAATTCTATGACGTTTACTTGCAATTTGCTGGTTTAAAAAAAATATTTTCAAAAAGGCCTGAGACAACCCGAGTGAATCAAGAAAACTGGTAACATTATATACTGACAGCGGCTCTGGTTTGCCAGACTGGTGAATTTTTAGTTTTGCCACTTTGCTCTGGTGAAATATGGAAATGGCATACATATTTTAAGTTACAGGTGGCGAAACTATCTAGTTATTGCGATATAAATTAATGTTTTTCACGTTTTGACAGCAGTCAAAAATAAAACGGAACTCTGTTCGCGCGCAGTGTACTATGGGCAATTAGAACTCTCCGAATTGTGCCCGTTCAGACCAGACACATGAAAGAGAGACGTTGGTGGCGTGAGAAAGGGGAGCGGGGACGGGGTAGATATAGAAAGCGTGCGGGGTGGGGGTTATGGGAGATAGAGGGATCGCGGAAAGAGGGGTGAGAGAGGGGTTTGGGATATGTAGTGAAGGCTGAGGGGCGAGGGTATGAAGGATGGCAGGACGGAGAGAGAGAGAGAGAGAGACAGAGAGAGAGAGAGGGAGCGAGAGAGAGAGAGAGAGAGAGAGAGAGAGAGAGAGAGAGAGAGAGAGAGAGAGAGAGAGAAAGAGAGAGAGAGAGGGAGAGAGAGGGAGAGAGAGCGAGAGAGAGAGAGAAGGAGAGAGAGAGAGAGGAGGGAGGGAGAGGGAGGGAGAGGGAGGGAGGGATGGGGGCGCGGGTGGGGTGGAGGAAGGAGGGTGGGGTGGGGTGGGATGCTCTGTGGCGAAACGTGGGTGGGGGTATAGGCAGTAGAGAAGCAAGAGACGGGCAACATTCTGGATTGTAAATAATAATTTGATATTGATATTTATTTATAAATTGCAATAGGCCGTTGGCTCTTTGCATGCTATTTATATTGTATGGGTACACAGGTGGGCATTTTAAATCTAGCCAGATTGCCATGGCTCTGACACAAAGTAGGTTAATATGCAATGAAAGCAGTAATTACTAATCGTAGGCCTAAATGGTTTTCCTATTTAGTCATTCTGTCAAAAACATAAATTAGTCCTATCTGTTTTGCATGTACGTGATAATTAATTAAAACAATAATAACAATAATAGAAATATCATTCGCAGTAACACATCTGCACATAAATTCAAACAATGCTGAAGCATTGGTCACCATGGATACGCACGAACGTCCGCACGCATGTAATACCAAATGGGCAAAAGGGGCACTTGGCCTCCAACAGGGCCCATCTCACGCGTGCGTAAAAAAATGATAAGACTAATATTACAGGGCAAGAATTTAACTTTTGTTAATAGTAATCCATATGTATCAGTACATCTAACAAGATCCCTGACAGTTTGTACTCATCTGCATTGTAGGCCTACTGCACACCTTATCAAAGTAGTCTAATGTTCGGATTGTATCATTTACATCATTGTATTATGATAATTAATCCTTTAATTGTCAGGATTGGTCAAGAAAAGAAAAAATATTCAATATCTTGCAGGCAAATAGAATACTATTTTTGAAAATGTATCACTTGAATCAATGGTTTGTTTATCGAGCCAGTCATTCTAGTAATAATTTTTCAAAAATAGCCTCTTGGCCCTGAAAATGGGCATACCGGATCGCTTTGAAACTTCATAGGGTGGTTGGACTAGGTCTGCAGAAGAACCCTTGTAAAAAAGACAATGATCCGAACTTCAAGACGGCCACCAACCACCAGCAGCCATCTTGAAAATTAGTTTCTGGATGATAACTCCGCTCCCGTTTATCGGATCGCTTTGAAATTTCATAAGGTGGTTGGACAAGGTCTGGGGGAGAACGCTAGCGAACATTACTATAAAAAAAATGGGTACGGCCAACTTAGATGCTACAAGCCCTATGCATGCCATGTTGCGTTATTTTTCTAGATCAATCACATTTGTTTAATTGGTGGCAGTGACCTTGAAAACCTGGTTCGGCGCCTCCCTGGATACATTTTGAGCAGCACAGTTTCACTAGTGTGGCAAAGGAGACGAATAAGGTTTATACAGCGGTAGAGTACATAACCGTCTCCTGACAGTGTAAGAGAAGAATGTACGTGATTTATATTGTATATACACAGTATACGTGTTAACTTTTAACATCTCAACACTGCCGAAATTTGTGTAATCTAGACAGTTTGCTTTGATATTCTCTCAAACTAATTTCTAAGTGTTTTTTGAGAGGAATTGCAACTTTTCCTGTAAAACCGTGCATACTGTTCAGATTAGTGCAATCCGTCACCAAGCTGTCAATCATAATGGATCAGCGGGTAGACGACCAGCGCAAGCGTAAGCCGTCGTCTTCGCCAGAGGGTGAGAGGGGTGCGCCTAGTCCGCCGCCAATTGTCCGAGCGCTATATGCTGGTGAGTGAGCAACTGTCATTTGTAAACACTGTTCTATACACACCTGTACCTGTACCTGTACCGGCTAGCGCGCATCGTGTTCGGAATGTTGACTGTTTTGATTGTGGCCAGCCGAGATTAATCTATCCGCCACACCCTCAGACAGATGACGGCGTACATGTATTGCGGCCAAGCCCACTGAATGCTGGAGCTCCATCACCAGAGTTTCTTCAGATCCTAGCTGGGTAGAACGGAAATTGGCGATGCTTGACATTATGGGGACAAAAATAGACCAAGTCCAATCCGGAATAGCGGCAGTGCAGGCGGAGATTTTGATTTTTAGAAACGAAATTACCAGGATAAACCACCATGTACAAAAATTAGAAGACGCTGTGAACTGTTTAAGTGTCAAATATGATCTTCTTCTTTTCGATCGCTGGTGTCACACTTGGAGAGCCGTTCTCAAGATGAAATATGTCAAATATGATGAGGTTACAGAAACAAACAAAAAGCTGTCGACGAGCATCAAAGCGTTACGCGCAATGCAGACATCGAAAAACAACGTATCAGCGAACATCATGATGACACGCGCGCCACCTTAATGTCCCTGCGAGACGAATGTGACAGCCTCAAAGAGGAGAACCTAGATAGGAAGAGACGGTCCATGAAGGACAATTTAATCTTATGGAGTAAATGGAGTAACAAAAACCGATACACAGCACGAAAACACGGAATATATTGTGAAGGACATAATAAGACAAACAATGAACATAGATACGTCTATTGAATTTCAAAATGTGCATAGGATAGGACCCCGACATTCGAACAACAACCGTCCATGAGCTATAGTAGCACGATTTTCCGGATTCCATGATAAGGAATACGTACGTCACGCCGCCTATACCACCTCTCTTCAGAGAATCCGAGAGGCAAAAATTAACATTAGTGATCAATACCCACAATAAATACGAGACAGAAGAGAAAAACTCATGCCTGCATCCCGGGCAGCCAGAACTGAAGGCCGAAGTGACACACTTATAGTTGGCAGATTGTTTGTGGATGGGAAACAAATTATAGCAAATGACTATGTAACACAGCATCGCATGGGCATGCAAAATGATAGATCGGACTACAACGATGCCTACACACGGTCCGAGATCACAAGGCCAGTGCCCCCCACCCCCAGCACAGTATCAACAAGCATACGCACAGCATCAACACATGGCGAATCAACATTGGAACAATCCGCAACAATAGCACAAACACAAGTGAAC
The DNA here is from genome assembly GCA_034401795.1 of Chaetoderma sp. LZ-2023a. NCBI lineage: Eukaryota > Metazoa > Mollusca > Caudofoveata > Chaetodermatida > Chaetodermatidae > Chaetoderma > Chaetoderma sp. LZ-2023a. The sequence continues at coordinate 67,888,062 of CM067375.1, forward strand.
TATTATACCAATAACTCAATGAACCGACCTCGCAGAAACCTACTTCACTGCAATCATTATTATTATTATTATTATTATTATTATTATTTTTATTATTATTAATCTAGTAATAATAATACCAGTATCACTACCATTGCAGCCATCACCACCTCCATTGCTGCAACTGCCACCACCAGCGCCGTAACCACCAACACCACCATCAACACATGCAACGATTATGACGATAATGGCGACGCAGCCACAATCACAGCCATTGCTACCACTGCCACCAGCAGCGCGGCGACAACCAACATCAACATCAACACATACAACGATTATGACGGTAATACCGACGAGAAAGACGACAAGGACGATGACAACGATAGCGTCGGCGGCAACAACAAGAACAGCAGCAACAACAGCAACAACAATACAACCGCCACCACCACCACCGCCGCCGCCGTCATCAGGGGTAAGTGTTGGGTGGGGAGTGCGGGTGCGTGCGGTCATATGACCTGATGTACCCTATGTGGGGGGTGGCTTTAGGTCAGAGACCTCTCGGCCCCTTTGGGGTGCGGCGAGGGTGGGGTGTGAGGTGTTAAGGTCCTGGGACCCATTTGCCATTCTGACCATCATCCGAGCAGACACCAGCGAGCACTTGTTTGATTTTGATTATGTGTTCCATTGAAGAATTTTGACCCCCATGATTAGTTTGCAGAGGAGCAGAGTTTTACGAATCTCTCAACGCGACCGTCGACATCAAAATTGCCCCTGGTTGCCTCGTTGCCCATACAAACTGTTGCTACGATCGTCTCTAAGATCAATCTGAAAGTCTGAATATTTAATACAATATGATGATGTGCACCAGCTGTGGTGGGACTTACCTTGTTCGCTGGTGTATATCTGGTAACCTCGGCCGGAGGGTCTCTGCGGCTGTTAGCACTGCTAGTGGAGTTCTCAGGTTTATTAACCTGTTTATCCACCAGTGTTGCCTCCATTGTGCCAATTGGCTCAGCCCTTTGGTTCCGGCCCCTGCTACTGCCTGTGACTCAATCAGCAATCCGGGTTGCATCCCCCACCCACCCCCTAGACTCATGGAACACGTCCCAAAGATTCTAATTCTAGCAATTTTGTTTTCATTTTGTAATCCGTATGTTGCGTGATTCCGTCCGAGGACGAATCCATTCAGCATCCGGTTTACTTTGATTATGCCGAAATGTCTTGCCTACCTAGCCCTAACTCACGTTCACACAGTGATGAGCACTGTATGACGGGACCTCAGTTTAAAGTCCCATCCGAGAAGACTGAGCAAGTGGTGCCAAGTACATTGCTTAAGCGTACTCCAGCAGCTTGCTGTGCCCAGCATTGTCTGTCGGTGTGTCCATTTGTTGATTGGTTTGTCAGTCCGTTCGACAGACAAACATACCTTCCGACAGACCACGAATGGCATGGACACACGTCCATATCCCTCGTGATCCGTCGGCAGGCAAGCCCATCCGTTGTTCTGTTGTCCGTTTCGGTCCTCAATCTGTCTCTCTGCCCGCCTGTCGTTGTTGGGTTCGTTACCGCATTTTAGCACCGGCTCTGGCTCTGAAAGAAAAAGAGAGAACAAAAGAAAACAAACATATGGACAAACAGATGTTTCGGGCATATACTCACGTACTCTGGGTCGTCAATTCATGACACAGGCATGTACGAGTATGTTAATTATACGTTGTTTATAAGTGTTTGCAAGCTTATTTGAACGTTTACAACCACAGCTTATCGACACAATTGAATAAGACTGATGCGGCGTAATTTAGCGCTAACGTATACTGGTGAAGTTTGTAAGTTTGTTCAACGCTACCACAGCTTATCAACGCGCAAGAATAAGACTGATGTGGCCTAGTGAAGGCTCAACATTCAATGCGAATGTTTCTAAATAATACTTTATTCATGACGCAGACACGCACGTGTCTATTGACTGTATTTTGTTTGTAAGTGTTTGCAAGTTTGTTTGAACGTTTACGACCACAGCTTATCGACACGCTTGAATAAGACTGATGTGGCGTAATTTAACGCTACCATTTACTGGTCAAATTTGTACGATTATTCATTGCAGCCACAGCTTATCAACACGCATGGAATAAGACTGAGGTGGCCTAATGAACGCTAAGAAAAATGTGTTCTGATTATGTAATGTGTTTGTCCGATGCAAGCACGAACTCGATTAATTCGTGGTTGATCTGTTGGTCACGCATTGCTATAATGTCTTCTATAGGGTCAAGATTGAAATGTCCCTTTCTCAGCGTATTGATGAGTTCCTTTCTAATGCCTGTATATTCAGTGCACCGTAGGAAGAACTGGTCTAGAGTTTCAGTCTCCGTGCACGGCTCACATTGGTCTGTGTCTGACAGGTTGAGTTTTTTCGTATCTAGTTAACGCTGATCCGACCCATTCTGATGTGGCGTAATACAATGTCGCCTTGGCGTCCTGGGATGTGGTTTTGGTATTTGCGCTTGACTCCAGGGACGATTCTGAAAAGGAATCTGCCAGTTGTGCTTTCGTCCCATTGTTTTTGCCATTTGCTGTTGATGTGCCGTTTGACTAAGGCGTTCGTTTCGGACTTTGAGAGTCCTATGTTGGTCCTAGCTCCATTTTGAGCGCTTGTTTGGCTGCCTCGTCGGCCTGCTCATTCCCTTTGATGTCAACGTGGCTTGGGACCCAGTCGATGTCCACAGTGTTGTTGTCAGTCACCACAGTTGCATACAGCTGCCGGATTTCCTTGATTTGGTTGTCCCTGCTCTTGCTGCTGCTAGATTTGAAGCTCTTCACCGAGGTTAGTGAGTCTGTGACGAAAACGTATTTGCCTGGATTTGCTGTTTTACTCCATTCTAGAGCCTTTTTAATTGCCACCAGTTCGGCTGTGTATATCGACAGGTGATTCGGAAGCTTGTACTTGAGGACTTCTTCCTGGTCGCCTATGACTACTCCTGCTCCGCATTCTCCGGAGTTGGGCATTTTGGAGGCATCGGTATAGATCCTGTGCTCCTTCCATCTGTTGTCGATGTTTTCCAGAGCGTAGCTCTGGATAAGCGCCAGCGGGTCTTTCTTACTTATCTGTAAAGATAGGCTGCCATGTGCCTTGATCTGCGGTAGTAGCCATGGCGGGTCAGGAGTCAGCCTTGACCTTTCTATTTCGACGTGTACAGCATCAGTGGCGCTGGCGAGCTCTGTCATTAGCAGGCCCGGTGGTTTGGTCTTTTTGGTCATTTTGAGCAGTAGCGTGTATCTTAGGTGCGCCTTGCATGGAAGACATGCCTCCCTGGTAGGGTGTGTAGGCGCAGAGCTGTGTAGGTATGTCCAGAATTTGAGATGTTCCTCTCTTCGCAGATCTAGTGGTATTTCTACGCACTCTACATTGATTGCGTCTCGAGGGCTGCTCTGTGATGCACCACAGCAAATGTGCATGCATTTTGATCGGAGGGTGTCAATGATTTCTAACAGTGACTTGCTCGCCGTGGCGTATGCTTCGCATCAGTAGTCTATCCTTGACATAATTAGCCAGCGGTATAGCATAATCATGCTCGGAAGGTCTGCCCCCCCCCACCAGGTGTGCCTTGTTACTGAGCGAAGGAGATTTACTTGCTTGAGGCATCTCTCCCTCAGACTCTTGAGGTGGGGGTTCCAGGTGAGCGTTCTGTCGGAATGTTAATCCCGGGAATTAGGCTTGAGCTCATGACTTGATTTTCTGTCCGTTGAGGAACAGATTTGCATTATAGCCTACGTATTTAACATTGGTAACATTGATTTGAACTGTTTTTTCTGCAAACAGTTTGAAACCATTTTTCCCCACCACAGTGAGACTATGTTAAGAACTATTTGCATGGTCTTTCGTGCCCGGTCTATTTTCGCATATGTGTTCCACAATGCTGTGTCATCAGCGAAAATAGACCCGCCTCTTGCGTTAATCCTTCTGTTATCGAGAAAATCTCGTATCCAGAATAGGATGCGGCTTCGGTAACCAAAGTCATAGAGCTTTTTTAGAACTCCATTTCGCCACATCATATCAAAGGCTTTCTCAACGTCTAGGACGACTCCTATTGTTATGTTTCCTCTTCCCGCATCTAGAGCGTTCTGTCAATCCGACTAGGTGATCAGCAGTGCGTCTGCCCTTTCTGAAGCCACTCTGCCAAGGGTGGAGGAGACCGTTATGTTATAACTCATGTTCTAGACGGTTTTTGATCATCCTCTCCATGACCTTGCATAGACAGCTCGTCAGGGAGATTGGCGGTATGATCTTGGGTCAGTTTTGTCCTTCCCTTGTTTTGGAATAAGCACCATGATCCCAGTTTTCCAGACTGAGGGCAGTTTGCCAGAGCTCCACACGAGGTTGTAGAGATTAGTTAACATTTGTTTACCCTCCTCTGGCATATTACGAAGCATGTCGTATTCCAGGCCATCCTCACCTGGTGAGGAGCTTTTGCCTCTGTCAAGGGCTTGCTCGAGTTCCATTCTGTTGAACGTGTTGTTGGTGTCTCGGTTGTTAAGGTCTTCGCATTTCCCTGTGCTGATCAGGCAATTGATATGCGCATTAACCTTTGTTTTGGTTTAGGAAGTCGCGGTCATGGTTATCATTGCTACTGATCGCAATGAAAACTGAGGCAAGCGCTTCGGCTTTTTCCATGTCATTGGCATGCTTTATCCCATTTGCTATGAGGGTGGGTAGGGGGGTTTTGGACTTGGGTTTTTCATTGGCAATAGCTTTCGCTTTGCGCCAAATTTGGCTCGAGGGTGTGAACCGAGTGATTTCGGAACAGCATTGTCTCCAGTGATCGCGTTTTGCCTTTTTGATGGTTCTTGTTACCTTGGCCTGGAGTCTCTTGTGTTCAACTCGGCGTTCAATGCTGAAGTTACTCTTTAGTCTATTCCAGGCAATTTTCTTGAGCGTTACTGCTTCTTGGCCCTCGTCGTTCCACCAAGGCATGCGTTTGTGTTTGGGGTTATTGTCTGGCTGTGATTGGGGGATGGTTGAGTTGGCAGCCTTGTAGAGAATCCCCATACATTGATCATAATATTCCTTGGTGCTGGTACCGGTGATCGTTGTCTCCATGTCCGTGGCTATTATGTGCTTGTATTCAGTCCAGTTGGCCCTTTTCAGATTCCAATTGCTCCTGTGTAGTGGCGCCTCGCTCTTGCTCTGTTGGCTTCCTACCTGTATTTTGATAGGGAGGTGGTCGCTGCCAAGAAGTTGGTTTTGAACGTCCCAACTGGGGGTTGGTCGAAAGCCGGGTGTTATGAGGCAAAGGTCCAGGACCGACCATTCACCATCACTAGCGTGATATATGGTGGGTCTATGGTCGCTTGGTAGGCACATGTTGTGATTATCAATGACCTGTTCTATTATGCGGCCTTTGGAGTCCGCGGTTTTGCCCCTCCCCCCATAGGCCATGGTGGGAGTTGAAGTCGCCCAGAAGTATTGGTTCACCTTCTAGGCCTTCAATAAGCTTGTCATAGTCGGAAGATGAGTGCAACTTGGGAGTATAGACGTTCACAATATTAATAGTTTCATGATTGATGTCTATTTCTATTGTAAGGTGTTTTACGCTACGCCCACGTTGTGGCAATCTTTGTAGGAAAGATTACTTTTATGAGGGTAGCTCTGCCGCCACCGCCTCACCCCCCCCCCCAACCAACCCCACCCCCACCCCCAGAGGTGGTCTCAGATTTTGCGGTTCGGTCTTGTCTTTCGACATTGTAGTTGTACCTTTTGAAATCCTGGTTGGGTTTCCACAATTCGTCAAGGTTGGTATTCGACCGGGTGCCTCGAACGTTCCATTGAAGAAGTTTGACCCCATGATTAGTTTGCAGAGGAGCAGAGTTCTACGAATCTCTCAACGCGACCGTCGACATCAAAATTTCTCCTGGCTGCCTCGTTGCCCATACAAACTGTTGCTACGATCGTCTCTATGATCAATCTGAAAATCTGAATATTTAATACAATATGATGATCTGCACCAGCTGTGGTGTGACTTACCTTGTTCGCTGGTGTATATCTGGTAACCTCGGCCGGAGGGTATCTGCGGCTGTTAGCACTGCTAGTGGAGTTCTCAGGTTTGTTAACCTGTTTGTCCACCAGTGTTTCCTCCATTGTGCCAATTGGCTCAGCCCTTTGGTTCCGGCCCCTGCTACTGCCTGTGACCTTAAGCCCAGAGCAGGCGGGCTTTTTGGCGTCTTTGTTTGCCTTGTGGCCTGTTTATAGGCTTTGCTAGCCATACTCACCTGAGGGGGCTGTGCTTGGCCGTCTCTATTGTTGGGGGCTCAGTGGGAGTCTCCTCCCATTTTCCCTGCAGTCTCATCCCTGGGCGGTCCTTCCCGGGGTTGGCCAGCTTCCTCCTTACGGATTCAGCCCTTTTCCGCCATGCTGTTTTTTCAGGAGATGTGGCTGGTCCAGGTGCTGGTATCCCAGCTGGCCGTTCAGGCCCCCTGCTCATTTGCTGGGTCATCCTCTTCTTGGCCTCCCATATGAGACCTGATCTATCGTTTTTACCTTCAGGATGTCCTTGGCTTTTTGCAAAGCCGGGTATCCGGGATATGTGGCACTGTGGCTCCCCTTGCAATTTCTACAGTGGGGGTCTGCCGGCAGTCCTCACATTTGTGATTCCCTCTGCAGTTTACACATGCCCTGGCCTTAGTTTTGCAGTGCTTGGCCACGTGGGCCAGCAGGTGGCCTCTAAAGTATCTGACCTTCTAGGATGTATGGTTTGACTTTGAAGGTCATCCATCCCAGTTTAATCTTGCTTGGTAGTGAGTCTGATTCGAACGCCAGATTCACTGCGTAGATCTGTTTGGCCGTTCCGCCAATCCGACCCACCCAGTCCACTTTATGTTCCCCTTGCTCATTCATCTCTTCTTTTGTGTCGTCATTCGTGAAGTCCCTTGGGACTCCCGTTAGGAGACCTACCACTTTGCTGGGTCTGAGGTTGTGGGTGGTGTACTCTTCAATAGACACCACATGGCTGACGATTGTTGTTATTTTCAGCAGCTTTTGAAACTGCATTTCGCTGGTGGAGGTCACTTAAACCTCCCAGCCCCTCTTGTCCAGGCCTGCAAGCATGCCCACAGTGGCATACAGCAGCCTGTAAATCACCATGTGGGTTAGCCCCGCAAAATCGTCACCCGCGAGTCCCTTGACCATGACCCTCCTCCCCTGGGTACCACCTCTTGAAAACGATCAGAGCTAGCACTAATGGCCGAAAAATGCAGCTGTTTGAGTGGCGAAAAATCTAGTGGTTTAAAGCACGCAAATGAACATCCCCCCAAAAATTGATCAAAAGGTTTAAACCAGTTTAAAATTAACTAAATTATTAAAATAATTTATTAACAATTCTTTATGATTACGACACAAGCACAGCAAAAAAAAACGAAAAAATAATTTGTTTTCGAAAATTGGCGCCAAATAAAAACGAACAAGTCAACACTAATGGCCGCCGAGAGCACGATTTAAGTGACGGAAAATCTAGTGCTTGAATGCACGCAAACGAACATCCAACGGAAAATGATTAAAATGGTTTAAAGAACAGGATTATTAGATAACACAGTTCTTTATTTTTTCGTGACATGAACAAAAATTCATGAATTGGAGTCCCGGGAAAATTTCTGAAAGCCCCCACCGAAGCGAGACCATCTAGCACCGCGAGACCATCTATACAGCATTGTTGAGATCGGTCATAAATTCATACCTAGACGATCGGGCCATGATCATATCACGTGTGCGCATTTACAACGCACCTTTCATCCTGCATCTGTTATTAAGCACAGCATCATTATTTCATAAACGTGGGCTCTATATGCTGATTATATTTTTAAAAGATTTACAGGATGTCGGTATTGCCTAAGAAAGAAACGACTTTCCGTAAAATGGATATACACAACTCAAAATGAGCCATAAGAAACTGTGTCTATTGTAGGATAATAATGGTTGTAACTCACCGACACCGCTACGTTGTTAGAATGTTCATCGAAACGTTTCCAATATTTCACGTGCCTGTAACATCGAATCCATGCGCGGGTTATGCAGGTTACTAGGCCGGTATTGATCGCTTACTAGGATATAATTGTCTGCCTCGATATAAGGGCATATATTTATTGAGGCATGCTATATTTAGGATTAACAACTGACCTAATTCTGAATTGTCCATAGAAACTTTCAAAGTCGGTATTTTTATCTGCATAAAACCTGTTAAGTATTCGCTAACACGTCTGCTGCACATGTGAAACAGATGGACAGCCTGCAAATTGCTCTTCCCAGGTTTTGCTATGTCCTGTCCATCTCTAGCTAAGCTCCACCCACGTCTCGCTCGAGTTGGGATCGATCGATCCCTGAAATCCCGGACTATCAATTTCAAGACAACTAACAGGTAACCGAGGATTCCTCTGCTTGGTACTGCCATGTTGAGGCCCTGTTTGCCACAATAGCCTCCGGCACAATTGTTTCCGAAATGGCCATAAGCTAGAACACGAAGGAGTTGGTTTTTTTGTCAGTTGGCAAACGACAATTCAAAAGCAAAACGAGCACAGAAATTAAAATAGTAATAACGTTTAAATCTCGTACCTGTGGCCGAACATCCAGGAACACGAGTGAAGCAATATTAGTGTTATCTTCTGTGACGATCTTCGCAACAATACATACTGGCTTAATTAAATAACATAATATACTAGCCAGAAATTTTATATTGACACGATATTATTGTTATAGGCTTTAATCCTATCTGCAAAATTTCGACTCGATCCCTTCAGCGGTTCCGGAGAAGTCGTTTTCGCTACAACTAGGTCAACCAGGATGGCTGCCGAACCATTTGACCAATCAAGTTCCCGTGAGCAAATTTGGTTCAGCTCTTGCCCTTGATCATATTCCATGATGTTTGCATCAATCCCCACAGGCGGTTTCGGAGATTTTAAAAGATGGATATAAAAATCGGTCAAAATCCAAGATGTCCGCTGGTCCAATTGGCTGATCAGCTTCGTTTGAACAAACTTGAATATCTGTGCCCTAAGGATGCTTCCTGCCAAATATAATTGAAATCGGCCCAGCAATTCTCAATAAGAACACATTTTAAATTTCCCATTGCTTTAGTATGGGAGCTTTAGGCGGGAAAATGATCCAAGATGGCCACCAAACCGCTTATCCGACAGTTTCAAAAATTGCAAATTTGAGATCAGAATAATCCAAAAACACATAAAACCATTTTCGGCCTCAAAATCCATCAAATAAAAATATCCGATATGGCTGCCAAACAGGCTATATTTAGATTGGCCCCCTGGCGGGGATGTTTTTTAACGGATCAACTTCCTTTGAACAAATTTTAATGGCGCTTAGTCCCTGATCATATCTGCCAAATTTCGGCCCAATCCCTTCAGCTTCTCTTTGGAGAAGAAGTTTTCGCTAAAACTCGGTCAACCAAAATGGCTGTCGAACAATTTGACCAATCAAGTTCCTTTGAACAAACTTGGTGCAGCTCTTGCCCTAGATCATAAGATTTGCATCAATCTCCCAAGTGGTTTCAGAGAAGATTTTTAAAGACGTTTCTAAATATCTACCAAAATCCAAGATGCCCGCCGGCCAAATTGGTCGATCGACTTCCTTTGATCAAAATTGAAACCCGATGGCCTAAGGATGCTTCCTGCCAAACATAATTGAAATCGGCCCAAATCAATATGAATTAAGAAATCTTTATATTGAAACAAGACTGGATTTGTTATTAGAAATTCTCTAATCTGGTTGACAATTGTGCGATCAATGGTGCTGAAAGGCGTTGATGTTTAGGGCAGCAACGGTTTCCAGTCTTAATGGTTTCAAATATTTTAGCATAATTTCCACTTGTACAAATTTAAAGAGTGCATTTTGGCTGTTGTGAATTGAATAATTATCGAATAAATTTGCCTAAATTTTACGATGAACTGTAGATCGTAATAATAGCACTAAGCAGGTACATTCAACGTTATGCCGTGTTCAAAGTTATTCAACTTTAAGCCATATTCTGAAGCCACTCTATTTGCGTTAAAGCAGGCCATTTTGCCGTTTCAATGATGATACGATGTTGCTGCCATTATTTCATAAATTATTAGTAATAATTTAACAACATATGGGCATCATGTAATTGTTGTATGATCATTCAGCAACATGGGGTATTTGGCCGCGTTGGGCATATGGTTAAATCTTCTACGCTTGAATAATTCCTCGCGCGATCGCGGTGGCAGTATATGGGGCATAACGCTTTTATGACCACTTCACAGCAAATTGTAATTTGGTCATCAAATCCGTGAAGTAAGCGGTAGTTTATAAGAATTTGGTTGCTGAATTATGTTGCTGAAAGTGTATGCGCTTATAACATTTAAAGATCAGTTTTCCCGTTTATTGATTTTTGAAATCATCTGGGTTGGTGATCTTGGATTTTGGGCATGCTCGGGTCTGTCTTTAAAATACGAGCCGGGTCTAGCGGTATTCCGCTTTACATAAGATGTACGCTAATTCACTATTCCAATCACGGCAGCGTTTTTAGTTATTCTTCACTATTTCATGTTCCCGTGTTTCTTTTGATATTCAATGTTTCAGAATATGGTTGCTCTTTCCCATAGCAACATCAACCAGCAACATTGTATAGAGGAAATTATGGCCATTTCGTTTGGGCGATGTGACAAATTATGCATTTTGTAAATGTTGCAATGTAGTAGAATCTGCATTCCTGTCAATTTAGCGTTGTCAGATTTTCCACATACATAACCCTATTAGCATATTACAGTCCGGTGCATTTGCACTCCGTACCAATGCCTAATCTATTGTTATGTTAATGTTTCCTAGGATCCATAATACAACTGTGGTAATCCAAGGTAAAATCACTTAATGATTAATTATCTGGCTTTAAGATAGAATCTTGTATTCCATACAGTCTAGAATTGGCATTTGTTAATAGGCAAGATCCTGTCTTAGGCCACATAAGTTATCACACATGGGCATTCTAAAATAGACATTGTAGAGTAGATCCAAATTGGCGGAATATTCGCTAACAAACACTGTCCCCAGTGCATTCGAGCACCTTAGTGATGATGCATTTGCGCATCCTAGTGCACACCCCCCATTAGGAATTGAGATGCGACCTCAACACAGCATCTCAGAATCACATGTGACCTTTCAAGATGGAGTCACTATATACGCTAAGGATCAATTTGAAGATGGGTATGACACTGATTACAGCAGTGACGGCTGGAGTACTAATGAGGAAGATGCAAATTCAAATATTAGTTCTTTGGAAGGTTTCCAGGAAAGTCACACTAGTGGAGCTATTTTTCCTTCCAGTGATTTTTCTGTTCCTCTTTGTGGAAATGTGTCTACCCCGTTGACACTCTTTCTCAGGTTGCTTCAGGACAGCAGCCGGCCCTCTCTTGTAGGGACACTGCAGTGGCGAACCACTGTGAGTCTTCTGGTTATCCAGAGCCTCCTGGTGGTCCCTCTCCCCAGTCTCCTGTAGTGAGCGTGAGTGAGTTATACAAGATGAGGGAACGTGTGGATGAGTTAATTAACCAACTGTGTGATAGTCACGCGGAAAATACGGTTCCGAAGCCAAATCCGGGCTTGAATACGAATTTTCGTTTTCATTCACAGGATCGCCCTGTACCGCGCCTTCAAACAGCTTTTACACGAGAGAAGCAATCTTCGAATCTGCATTCAGAGGATGTAGAACCAAAGAATGCTTCTCAAATAACGGCTATGCGACCAGCACTCAGTTTTTCTCAATTAAATCGACCCCAGATTCAAACTCTGAACCACCACCAAAACTCGCTACAATATCTTTAACAAATCGCTATATACTCATCAATTTATAAATATGTAATGAGTCATCATCCAATAAACCCAAGCATTAACATACACAACAGTACAGAAAAACTGTCCATATTAACCACGTTACTAATATATGAAGGGTCATTCATGGTTGTTTTTGGGCAGTCCAAAACCGTTACAAAATTGTTTAAACTGCCCAAAACCTAAGGTGAACATACCTGTATTAATGTTATAAACGAAATCACAGATTTCCTTTTTCACGTGAGAGTTGATACTTACCACCCTGATACTCTATATTTCCCAAATATCGACCTAGCTTCAATAAGAATTAAAAGGAAACCGCCCCACTGGGCAGGTTACTCAACTAACAGTCTGGCGGATGCGCCACCCAAAATTGCAACACAAAACAACGAAAGACCGAGTCTCTGTGGGTCAGAGAGGCCGGGAACATATCAGGGTGGTAAGTATCAACTCTCTCATGAAAAAGCAAATCCATAATTTCGTTTATTTCACATTAAGAGTATACTTACCACCCTGATACTCTATCATATAGCTAGACTTCGTTAGTGAATTCGGTGGGAGGTCAGAAGGCCGGTTCATCCATGGAAGAGCAAACTCGTTTGCGTTTGGGGCATAAACATCTGAAACACAACCATGAAATGACTTGGACGTCGCCTAACACGACCGTTGAGAGTAATGACTGTTTAACAGGCGCTCCCCTCCCCCTCTTTTGTGAAAAAGTGGAGCGATGGCCTCAATGTCCTACACGTTCTCTATGTACTCGTACCTACGTACTATAGGACATCGGAGGAAAGCTTCATTTCGTATACTATCTGATGGAACCACATAAAAAACACGAACTACCACCATATTACTAATAAAAAACGTGACAAAAGATAACAATCACCAAATATAGAACTAACCTATTTTAACGTGATTTCCTCTTCACCGCTGGCGATGAGCGGTACAGTATGGAACACCGGGGAAATCCCCCCACCTAAATGCACTGCGTGCGAGACTTAGGACTTATGAGCAATATTTACAAATATTTACAGACTATCATTTATGGAAAATTGATAAGGCACGCGCATTTGAGGTGTCACGAAGATAGCGGTCAGTAAAACCAGACTCGCAGTGCCATTGTGCTACTGACATAATGTCATCCACCGGCACCGTTAAACAGGGCTGTGGAAGTCACTACAGCACGGGCACTGTGAGCCTTGGCCATGTCAACTTGTTTGCCCATGGCGGCTTTTTGACAGTGCTGGATGCATTCCACAATCCACCTAGAAATGGTATCTTTGAAGCTCTCGCATGGTGTTCACTGTAAGATAGCTATAACGCACGAGGGTCGTCCGCCATTATTCTGTACGTTGTTTATAACGTGTTAACGCATGGACAGGACAGAAAGCCTTTGAATTGGGATAAAACCTAGTCAAAGCGGGCAAAACTATAGGCTGGTCAGGATATTTTAAAGACTGATTCTTGACCATAAGGTTAACTCTATGTAGAAGCCTGAGGCCTTCCCCTGTAACCACAAAACGGTCTGGCTCCACTGGCACAGCATGTGTTTAACTTTTTCGTATAGCCGAAGCTGCAGCAATAAAAAAAAAACCGTTTATACGTCAACATGTTCATGGAAATAGACCTTAGTGCTTTAAAAGATGTATCCGCTAGTACGTGAAGTAATATCGATAAACGCCAAGACGGAATCACTGGTGGATTCCTAGGTCTTAGATTACCCATGGCTTTGATTAAAGTATTCAGATTACATACTTCATCACTTCCCCTATTAGCCAAGCAAGGGAGAACTGACATTAAAGCTGACTTATAGCCAGCAATAGAGTTAGGCTTGAGGCTATAGGCATAAAAAGGTGGCAGAGGAAATCGGCTACTAGCTGAATAGATACATCCATTGAATTAATACATCTTTTTGAGCACCATTCAGCAAATCGGTTGATTTTTTAATTATAGGTTGACCCCTTTCTGGCTCTTGCCATATACATGGCTGCTTGCTCAGAAAATCCCTCTTTAACTGCCGATTCCTTGACAACATCCACGCAGTCAATTGGTAGATTGACGGGTTGTTGTTGTGCAAGGCCTTATCCTGGAAGATTATGCCATCCATCAGAGGCAGAGGAACAGGATTGCAGACCAGAAAGTCCAGCAGATCCGTATACCATGATCGCCTTTGCCAATTTGGGGCGATCAGAAGCACTAGGCATTCCTGCTGCCTGATTTTCTGGAGAACTTTTGCAATCAGGTTTGCTGGCGGGAATGCGTATGCATACATTCCCTCCAAGCTGGTAGCTAGCGCACCTATTGCGATAGCGCTTGGATCTGGAATCGGTGAGATGTACATCGTCATCTTCGCATTCTTGTTCATTGTGAATAAATCTATGTTGGGCTTGCACAAGTGGTTGAATGGACGGTCCGGCACACATTGATTTATTTCCCATTCCGTGCAAAGAATGCTCATTCTTCGGCTCAATAAGTCTGCTAATAGATTTAGCCTTCGAGGAATATGAGCTGCTTTCAGGGAAATCACATGATCTAGGCACTAGCAAAGCAGTTTCCATGTCATCATACAGAGACTGGGCGACTTCGTTCCGCCCTGGCAGTTTATATAACTCACTATTGTTGCATTGTCTGATCGAACCAGAACAATCTTGCCCATGACCTTCTCTAGGAAGTGTTTCATGGCTAAGACTATTGCTCGCAATTCTAGCAGATTGACATGTTCTTGTAACTGATCCAGATTCCAAAGCCCTGATACTTTGTCTTCTTCCAGGCAAGCTCCCCGTCCCTCCATAAATACATCCGTGTACATCGTTAATTGAGGGTGGGGAGGTGACAACGTCATCCCCGCCAGGAGATTTTCCCTTGTCACCCACCATTGAAGGTGGTGAATAAGAGGTTCCAACACTGACACCCTTGCGTTCAGGGATCTCACACTCTGGGTCCACTGTGTCATGAGAAATAACTGGCTAGGCCACCGGCCTCCAGCATTCTCAAGTAGACCCATGCCACAACATAACGACTGTTGCACACTGATTGTATGACTGATATGAGTACTTTTACTCTCTCCTGGGATGGGTAAACATACCCTATCTATAGATCGAAGAACATGCCCAGGTAAAGGAACTTCTGGGATGGAGTCAGCTCTGATTTTTTAAAGTTGATTATTCAGCCTAAATCTGTTACACCTTTAAAAACTATCTCCAGATTTGCTGATATACTTTCTTGCTTGTGTGCTTTTAACAGCCAGTCGTCTATGTACGTGTCGAAATACCAATTGGGAGAACCCTGAATTCACATTGGTGGCCCTGAAATTCGCATCTCAGGAACCGACGAAAGCTCCTCGCAATTGGACTGTGAAAATAAGTATCCTTTAGACCTATTGATGCTGTCCACATTCCTTTCCTCAATCCTCCTAACACCGTTCTTACAGTTTCCATCTAGAAACTTGGTGTGAGGATACACCTGTTGAGAGGTTTGTGGTTGAGAATTGGTCTCCACCCTCCAGTGCTTTTTGTCACTAGGAACACGGTTGAATACTACCCCAGACAGTTTTGTGCCAGTTGAATTACTTGTTTTTGTATGAGGGATTGAATTTCTTCCTCTATGCATAACCGCTGATCTGGATCTCGTGGATTTTGAGTCAAGATCGGAACCAGAGACAGGTGTGATGGCGGACTTGATATTAGGGCTGTAACGATTTACCGATATATACACCTGTGCAAAAGTTAAGCACCAGCAAAAACAATAGAATGTAGAAACATGATGGTACAACTAGGCTGCCATACTTTTTGTCCCCGCGTTAGCTGACATAATTCCAAGTACGAAATGCACATGCATGCATGACTTCACGGCGCTTGATGTCCGTGCGTGGTGGGAAACAGCACACGTGTTCAGTTATGTAAACGTCCAGTTTGAGGTGTAGAACATTACATACAGATTTAGGCGACAAGATTAGGAATTTTGTGTTCATGACCGTGGTTTATTTGTACAGAGAGAATTAGCTCTTGATTGTGAACCGCTATGGCAAGACGATCGTGTGAAATGGCAAATCATAGGCATGCATACCACTGGTATGTCATGCAGAGAGATTGGCAGACAGCTGAACATTAACCATACTGTAATCAGTCGTTTGATTGCAAAACATGGGCAAACTAACGAGGTGAAGGACAGGCCTAGATCTGGAAGACCGAAGAAGACTACTGCCCGTGATGATCGAGCCCTAGTACGCCTTGTTAGGAGATCTCCATTCACCAACAGCAGAGTGCTCAGCCAGCAATGGGAAACGCGCAATAGAGTGTAAATGTCTACCGTCAAAAGGAGACTGTATGCTGCTGGCATGAAAGCTAGGAGACCTGTCAGACGTCCTCTCCTCACTGCACACCACAAAGAGGAGCGTCTGAGGTGGTGCAACGAAAGAAGACACTGGAACATGAGATCCTGGAGACGGGTACACTGGTCCGATGAAAGTCGGTTCCTGCTTCATGCCACAGATGGTCGAACTCGTGTATGGAGGTCCAGACGCACGGCGTACGACCAACGTAACATCATGGAAGAAGTTCCATTTGGTGGAGGTTCCGTTATGATATGGGGGTGCATCTCATTTGATTGTAAGCTGGATCTGTTGACTGTACCTGGAACACTAAATGGACAAAGATATCAAGATTCCATACTGGATAGAGTTGTGGTCCCTCATTTTGTAAATCATGCACCTGGAACCCACCCTATATTCATGGATGACAACGCCCGACCACATCGTGCTAGAGCTGTGCATGAATACCTCCGCCAGAATGCCATCGATACCCTACCATGGCCAGCAAGGAGCCCTGACATGAACCCTATTGAGCATATCTGGGACATTCTGGGAAACATGGTGAGAAGGAGGGATCCTCCTGTGCAGAACCTACAGGAATTAACAGATGCACTCCATCTTGAATGGCAACGAATACCACAATGGCGTATCAGTCGGTTGGTGACCAGCATGAGACGTCGTGTCCAGGCCGTCATCCAGGCACAAGGTGGATATACCCGGTATTAATAATGACAGTCTCAAACTCGTGCACAGATGTTAAACTTCGTTTTCAGACACCATTAATGACAATCTAGCCACGTGTGTCAACTGTAGGGCAATAGTTGTCAGTTGTGTCAACGTAACCATATTCAGGCCTCGTTTTCAAGTTCAAACAAAAACATACAGTGTTTCCCCACCATCATAATCAGCATTCCTCTAGTTGCATTATTACCTCTTGCACTAAGATGGATGGGTACATAAATGTTTATGCTATTGCTTTCTTCATAGCACATGAATATACCCTTGCATGTGCGTAAAAATAGGGTGGTGCTTAAATTTTGCACAGGTGTATATATATCTTTTAATATTAATATTGTATTGCAAGAGTTATCCCCCTTGTGATTTTCTTTATTCGGGAGTTTTTAGCTCAACTAACCTATGAGTCAACCAAGCTTTTGCGATGACCCTATCCTGTCATATTTTTATTTAAATAAATGATAGCAAGTACAAGATAAATGTAAATTTCGGGCCAGGTGAGCTAAAAAACATGGCTGCCATGCATCAATCAATCAACTTCTGAGAAAATCATACAAGAGACTACTTATTAACCACTTGACTAATTTTAATCAAACTTGGCTAAACCTTCATAGAAATTAAATTGGTATATTATTCCACTGGTCATCTCATTTTGTTCATTGTGCCAGTGACCACTACTTCCAGGTGAGCAACACAGGCCCCTTGGGCCCTTTGTTATTAACTTGTTTTTACATTTTTCAGCTCAAACTTCATTCTGAATTGTTTCCCCACCATCATAATCAGCATTCCTCTAGTTGCATTATTACCTCTTGCACTAAGATGGATGGGTACATAAATGTTTATGCTATTGCTTTCTTCATAGCACATGAATATACCCTCGCATGTGCGTAAAAATAGGGTGGTGCTTAACTTTTGCACAGGTGTATATCTTGATACGCATGTTCACGGTACACATATCATATCGTGACCTGTCGTATCGATACAGGAAAATATGCCTATACCATTCACGCATTAACATTATCAGGTAAGCTATTGTTAAAATTATGCACAAGTGCACCATTTTCACTAAATGTCATCTGAATATGCTAATTTTTTTTTTATCCGCACTGAGAGATGGTGTGGCATAAAATGGACAGATTCAGATTAGGCTTAGTGACCAGTGTATCATGGTACATATCGTATCATGGCAAAACGTATTACAACCCTACTTGATATTCAGTTGGGATGGTAACTGACTGAAAGACATCACAAGACTAAGCGGTCCTGAGTAACTTGCTCCCACTCTTGCATGTGGAAGGTCTAAGGATTGAGGTGGACCTGAGAAGTGCAAGAGTTGCACTGTCTCTGGTTGATGTCCCAGCAGTACTGGTGTGATCCTTGTGGGTGGTGACCCATCAGGCTCGACTCCCACGACCAGAAACCTGCGCTCCTCTGCATATACATGATATGCTCCGCATACGGGAGAGATGGCATCGTGCTCATCAACCATGGGTGCTGGTCACACTGGGAAGCCGGTGGATCCACCCAGTGTTCCAGCTTTATGCCTACCAGCTATTGGCAGGCATCCAGCAAGTCCTCTGTGGCCATCTGTGAATATTCGACGAGCCTTGGGCCCTCGTCGTCCTCAACAACATTCATTGATGGAGTACCAGCTGAAGCTGGAAATACTCCTGGATAGCCAGGGAAGCCACACGGACCCGCACGGGCCAGCATGGCTTGCGCCGTGGCTACTCCAGGAGCCTGATCTACAGTGTCATGGGGGATACATGCCTGATGTCATAGTCCAGACCTTCCGTAGCACCCCTCTTGGCAAGCCGAGAGATACGGTACGGCCGACCATCGGCTCCGAGCTGGCCTAGTCGTTGAGACCTGAAGCCTGCTCCCGAAGAAGTAGTCCCACAGAAAAGGTCACCCATTCTCACACACCCCACCAGGGGGCGGATGGATTTCAATTTCTGTGGCCATCAGCTCATCGGCAGGTCACAAAAGTGTTCTCATCTTCTGGCCCAGAAAGATTAGCCGCCAAGCTTTAAAAGGGATCAAACTCAGCCTGGGCAGGAGGGGTATCGCGTGAGGCGCGATAAGCGGACGCCCGAGGCCATGCCTTTCACTCCCGGGTCCACGTGCGAGGCAAGCCTCAGCGCCAGACTAGTGGGAGCCGTCTTTAGGTCTAAATCGAAAACTGGTACCCTGGTAGAACGAAACCCAAAGACGGGACCACTCTGTCCAGGAGCAAGTGAAAAAGACAATGACAAACCTGAACCGGGAAGCAAGCTGCGAAGCAACTCGGGGACAAGATCCGTTATTGTCTTCGTCATTTCCCTCATTATTTCCAAACGGAAGGGCTCCTTCTCCACTTGTCTCTTCTCATCAGCCGCCCGATACTTCACCTGCTGATTTAACAAATCAGAAAAGAGCTCAACCGGCCACGACTCACACACGTGGCATTTAAGTAGAGGCCTGCATGTACTGCACCTAGTGCAATCATGAGGGAAGAAGCGGGACTTTACAAAACGGTAGCAAGCAGGGCATTTATGTCAATGGCCCTATGAAAGACACAAAACGAAAACAATTGGTGTTTAGCTTATATACGAAAGCAAAAACCAATTGCAGAAGGCTAAACAATTTCCCTAAGGAAACATAGACCTCTAGATGGAAAATGCAAAGCCAGGCCCATAGATAATACTATGGACGTGACCGATTGACGTCAAATCTGAACTTCTTCTTCTTCATGAAGACAAGGGAGATAATCAGAATTTGAACTTGGAATACTTCAGAGGCGAATGATCGACACAACACTCTAAAGAAGATTTATTAGTAATTGAACCCTAATACAATGAACCCAAGCATAACCATCAAGACAGCTAGAATAATAACTCACAGTCATAAATAGTGAAATATTTCGAAAAGCTGCATGACTGATAACTAACTCTCCATACCTGACCTAAGAAGTAAGAATGAACCGCTGAAGAAGCGAGTGAGGTCTGCTGGACAGCAACTGGCATACCTGCTCCTGAAACCAAAACCCTGTGGCGGGGGTGGGGGGATGCGGACAAATTACATCTTATGGTAATAATTCCCTCTGCAAACTCATAGTATAATTATTTGGACCCAAAACCAAGTATAAATAATTGTCCAGTTGAAGGATACATGTGAAAAATCTCACAAATCAGCCTAAAATATGTGAAAATATAAAGCACAACATGTGTTGGCTAATATTTAGGTACCCCTCAAAATGAGTTAGCCTAATATAGACGTATCCACCTGTAAGCACGAATCCCAGATATACCATCCTATACAACAGGCAAATTTGCTATCAAAAAATTTACTAAAATACATCTGATGGCTAGGACCGGGAACATCCTTCGAAGACTTGGCGATGTCAGACATCTTAGTAAGTCAAAAGAACTAAGTTAAATAACTTAGAAAGCTCCAAAACAATCAAAGCAAACGCAATCCTTTAGCAATAGTAAAAGGCGTGTGCAATGGCAGGCCAATAATTTGAGAACAGAAAGAGACAGCCTCGCGCATGCACGAGTTTGGGTGACGCATCCGCCGAACTGTCAGTAGAGTAACCTGTCCAGTGGGGGCGGTTTCCTTTTAATTGTGAGTCTTATCGAAGTTAGGTCGATATTTGGGAAACATCATAGAGTATCAGGGTGGTAAGTATGTTCCTGATATGAAATATGCCTATTCATGGCCATACTACAAAGTAATACAGAAAAATGAATTACTAATATATGAAAAACACAAACTAGATGATATAATCCAATGATCCCCCACAACGGCGGCCATTACATTGGCCCAAAACACCAACATTGTTCCAATGATTAGGTAAAGATTTTACAGACAGCGAACAGCAGGTGCAGAGATGAATAGATACATGATCAGCAAAATAGATGGGCGCACATACGGATTGAGCCGCAAATTAATGTACATTTCCCTACTACGATGAAGTTTCGTCATGATACTCCAAGGCAAAGCAGTTATTGAACAAAAACACAAAATTTGTACAATCGGACAGAAAGACAGATAGATGTAGGGATGCACATATGGACAGATGAATGGACTAACCCACACAATATTGGGTATTTGCCTACTACCATAGCCAACCTTCCCAGGAAGCTTCATCATGATACTCTATGGAAAAGTATAGTTATCAAATGAAAACACAATTTTCACGGATGGACAGTGACAGATAGATGTAGGGACAGCAAGATGGGCAGACTAACGTGCATTTCCCTTCTACAATAGCCAAGCTTCTAAAGTGTCATCGATTACACCAAGTCAATGTAAAGTTATTGAACGAAAACACAATTTAACAAAACGGACAGACAAAAAGACAGATGGAAGTAGGGATGGATCAGTAAGTTGACACGCATTTCCCAACTAGCATATATAGCCATTTTCCCATGAAGTTTTGTCATGATACTCAAAGACAATGTAAAGGTATCAAATGAAAACACAATTTGCACAGACGGACAGAAAGACATGGATGGCCGGACGTCTAGACCGACAGACTCACAAAATAATCTGCATTTCCCTACTACTATAGCCACCCTTCCCATGAAGTTTCATCACAATAGTCCAAGCAAAAGTAGTTATCTAATGAAAACCTGTGCGTGGACGGAGGGATAGAAGTGAAAACATAATCCCCCTTTTTCATGAAAGGGTTTGTGTGCTTAACTCCAATAGGATGTTAATGAGAAGTAGCATTTTAAATCATTTTCCTGACAATTTTGGGAAAATCCAAGGTCGATGCCAGAAAAATTTACTGTGGCTAAAATCTGACAAGAGGTTAATGAGAAGTATCATTTTAAAGAATTTCCTGCCAATTTTTAGGAAAATCCAAGATGGCCACCAGAAAAAACCAAGATTACCTATATCATTCTATCTAACATGAATAATTTTGCTAGAGTTTATATAGAGTGTGTAAATATATATGCTAAACAACTGCCTTTAAACCTTTCAAATTTTGACAATAAATCTGCAGAATTAAATGTCTTGCCTGTCTCTTTGTCACAGTGACCTGGCCATTTGACCTCAATGATACCATCTATCCAAGCTTAGTTCAAATAGTATTACTCAATCCTGAAATATAAGCTGAGAAGTTTTGCATCAAGTTCACAGTGACCATGATCTTTGAGCGTGTGACACCATTATCATCAGACTACATTCTAACACTCTAGGTTACCATGTATCTAGATTCAGTTTCGATCAGATTAATGACTACTGAAATATATGCCGAAAAGTGTTGCGAAACACAACACTTTAATGTTGTAAAAGTACATTTGAATCAGGGTCACAGTGACCTTAACCGTTGACCTTGTGACCTCCTTGTCATTATGCTGTTTCCTAACACTATAGGTTACCATGTATCTTAGTTCAGTTCCAATCAGATTCACCAATACTGAAATATACGCAGAGAAGTTCAGCTAAATGTAAAACCTTAATGTTAACGGCACCGTCATCATCAGAAAAGTGATACCTGTCTCGCTTTCTGCTTCGCAGACGAGACAAAAATCGTTTTATGGGAAGCTGTTTTTGCTTTTGGTACTCTAAGCTTCCAGTCAAATAAGTTGCAAAGTATAAGAACTCATATAAACCTCAATGAATGTATTGTATCTGGTATGTAGATGTAATGTATAACACATTTTCATATTGTGGATACTTTTGGACAATTAAAGTGCCCGATATATGATGAGTCATCATCCATGAACTCCAAGCTTTAATATATACAAGAGTCAGACTAAACTGAGTCCTCCATATCATGGCATCATAAGCTAGACTAAATAAGGTGCTAAAGCTGGTGATTGAATTTTTCAAAAATCATCATTGTAATTTGCATTAGGTTTATATCTTGTTCTGGGCACACGACAGCTTAGTCAGTTACATGAACAAGAGCTATCAGAAGATACCAAATATCAAGCCAATTTATATTGTCGCATGACCCCGCTTGGGCTGGAATAAATATTCATTGAAAAAAAACAATATTCAAGCCATGTACAGTTATAGAACTAAACTTCTCAGTCGATGGTGCATCATCGCAAATACCTACTCAGTCATGTTTGGTCATATGACCATGCGTCCTTACCTCACATTGATAGAAGATCCATATCATTCCTTGTAATGTAGTCTACTAATCATACCCTTCAAAATGGTATGCGACATAACCAACTTTGAAGAAATTTAATTTGTTATCGCCCCACCCCCCACTACTTCCCCACCCCACAATTACATGTGGAATATGCACGGACGACGGAGAGAGAGAGAGAGAGAGAGAGAGAGAGAGAGAGAGAGAAGAGAGAGGGAGAGGGAGAGAGGGAGAGAGAGGGAGAGGGAGAGGGAGAGGGCGAGAGCGAGAGAGAGAGAGAGAGATATGGGGGGCGGGCGGGACTGTGGGAGGTTTTAGCAAGATTATTTTTAACACATTACAACTGGAATGCTTAGCTTGATAACAGAGCCAGTCATTCCAGTTGTAAATTAAAAAAAATAATCACATCGGCAAAAGTCGGTGCCTATAATGACCTTGGGAAATGTTCATTTGCCGACGAAAATAAGTCTATTTGTTAAGTGTCACCGCTCTCGTGACATGCGTGATAACAGAGCCAGTCATTCCTGTTGTAAATGTTCAAAAATACTCTTTTAATTGTCTTTTAATTGTCACGTCGGCAAAAGTGTTCTTGATAACTGTCCATTTCAAAACCAAGTGAAAATTATTTTTGAAATATCATTCTAATGACTGGCGCCAGAATCGAGCTAGAAGACCTATTACGGGTCACGTCGGCAAAAATGCTCTTGATAACTGTCCATTTCAAAACCAAATGACATTTTTTCTTTAAACATCATCAGTCTAATGACTGGAGTCAGAATCGAGCTAGAAGAATATTTTAAAAATCTCATCATTCTAGGGACTGGTATGATAATCGAGGTATTCATTTCAGTGATTAATTCCTCTAAAGTACAATGCCACCGAGACCGCTTTTCGTGAATCAATCTCACTGCTCCAGATGAATACATATTCCATCTGTCGGGAATCAAACCAGACAGAATGTTTGAAATAAAATTTGGTTTATCAAAGATCACTTCTTAAGAAAATTGAATTTTGGTAAGAAAACCACATTCGTTTTTCGGAATTCACAGGTTTCGGTTTATCCAGGTTTTTCGTTAATATAAATGCATTGGTGTTATTTCGGGAATATATCACTTAATCGGTTTTGAGAGAGATTCGGTTTATTCAGGGTTCGGTTTAGACAGGTGTCACTGTACATTCAATTACTATTACAAATACATATTATCTAATGTCTAACATGAAGTAGCCTATGACATCTTGTCCTTTTCCTTTTAAACAACCCCGCATTGAAGAGTTTTGTTCTTGTCTTCTCATATGCCAGATGTAATGGCATATTTTCAAGGTATGGTGGCATGTATGTTGAAAGGATTTCCTGGATCTCTGCCTTACCTGCAATAAGAGATTTTCTTTATCGAATACATGTTTGTGTCACCAGCATATTAATTCCACCAATCCCACCCCACTGTATCTATCAATAAATAGAACAAGAGCCATCAGAAGACGGCATATTCCCCGGATCCAAACAAGTCAGATAAACATACATCAAGAGTGGATATGCATGTAACATTAATTGTAAAGGACAATATTTTAGAAAAACTAATCAATGAAAATTGCAACTCCTAAAACCTAAATTCCTTTGCTACTAAGTGTAATGCAGTTTATGTATTGGCTTTAAGATATGTAAAGGGTGATAACTCTGCAATGAATAAGTGTTTGCTCGTGAAAAAAGTACATGCACAGCTGCACATGATACTGATATTGTCGATAAAATGTTAAGTTAATCCATTGAGACCTCTAGGAGGAGTTGCGTTAACAAGAAATGATTGTCAGAGATGGATGGACCGACAGACGGACATGCATTTTGGACAGAGGGATGGATGCACAGATATACGGATAACACATGCACACCTTCACGTGGTAATGATAACACTTAGCAAGTTTCAAGAGAATGGGAGGTAAACGGTAGGATGAGTTGTGTTGACAAGAATTGATTGGCAATGCAGTTTATGTATCAGCTTTAAGATATTTAAAGGGGAATAACTTTGTAATGAATAATTTTTTGTCTGTGAAAAAAAGCAAATGCACATCTGCACATGATACTGATAATGTGTACACAATTTTAATTTAATCCATTGATACCTCTAGGAGGAATTGCGTTGATAAGGCATGATTGTCAGAGACGGATGTGCCAACAGACGGACATACATACATTTTGGACAGATGGATGGATGTACAGGTATACGGATAGCACATGCACACCTTCACGTGGTAATGATAAGACTTCAAAAGAATCGGAGTTAAACTGTAGGAGGAGGTGCGTTGACAAGAAATGATTGGCAATGCAGTTTATGTATCGGCTTTAAAATATTTAAAAGGGGATAACTCTGTCACGAAAAATGTGTCGTTCGCGAAACAAGCACATGCATATCTGCTAATGATACTGATGATGTGAACGAAATTTTAAGTTAATCCATTGAGACCTCTAGGAAGAGTTGCCTTGACAAGACTGGGACATATGGACGGATGGATGGACGGCAAGACGGACATGCTGATCGCTATATCCCCACGCCTTCAAGACTGGGGGATAAAAAGGAAATCAAGTACTCGTTTAAAGATATATAAATAATACTTTTTTCTATAGACATGATGTTAACTTTAGCTACTCCCTTTCAACTTCTTTCCCATACACCCGGTGTACATACTTTCCCATATACTCCTAAATTCCATGTAACATCTACACCACTACCTGAGAAAACAAGCTCGAAAAGATCTCAGCAACTGCGTGCCTGGCTGTCCTTTTCAATGTGACCTAAGACGCCTTGACGATTGGAACCCAGAATCACTACAGTTCCTCCAGAACCCGAGGTCAAACATCCACCCTAGATTTGTCAAGTTCCCTCCAGTAGAAACAGTCTGGAATACGCTTTTGTGACTGACGGACGGAGTGATGGGAGGAGGAGGAAGGGATGGATGGTCTGGCCGAATGAGGGACATGGATGTTTCTTGAGCTGCTGCCCGCACCTAAAAAATATTCGTTTGCGGTGAGACACTGTGAAAACAGTGAAAATAATTAACTACTATATGATCTACTACAAATATTGTTAATGAAACCTTCTTAGGTAGCTCACCCTTATTTGTAGTTATCGATCTGGCACTCAGGCAGGTTTCAAAGAATCCTGAAAATCGTTGCCGCAGTTCATCTGTGTCTTGTTTGATGCAAGCACAGGATACAACTTAAATAAAGTAAAGTATTATCTGAGATTTTCAGGGTATGATTGTTTAGATTTCAGTGTAATTACCAGGCATTTATGAGTTGGAAAAGAACATCCATTACAATGTAGGCTCAAACACTTAAGTTTATTCAAGTGAGTACTCCTACCTTTCTAGCATGCGCCTAGTGATATCATAAGGCATACTCCAGATAGTTAACCTGTTGACCTCAATGTATACCAAATAAATGATATGCACATATTGTTATTTTGGATTGTGCACGCATCAAAGGGCTGAAATAATAGGTTGGCTTGTAAAAAAGTGGACCAATCTTAAAAAGGTATCAGAATCTGTAAGATGCTCACTGGAGAATTGCCATACATATGAAGGTCATGAAGGTTCTAAAAGATTTTGAACTTTAGTTTTCAAAATATTTAAGATTTTCATCCAAAAACATTGACTAATCACAATTCTGAATGGAATTCTGGAGCCTACACCCATAGGGCCCTTCTACCCAAATTTGGTTTGAAATCTGTCAAGCTGTTAAGAAGTCAGAAAGGAAAGATTTCAAATCATTTAAATGGAAAATGTTGATCCCTCAACAACATCTAAGCGATTTAGTTTTATAGAAATGTATCTTGGTTTCAAAACAGTGACAAAAGAAAGATGTTGAATGCTTTTATCTGGAAACAAATTAATTTTCCAAAAATGTTTAACAACGTTTAGTAAACATTCCTTCAATAGAGTTTGAGCCATCATGCAGAAAAGCAACATAATGTCCTTAACTGAGTCACCATGACAATGACCTCTGAGATTTTGACCCCAAAGTTGATAAGCTTCTTTGCCCCACTGCCCTCGGGCAAACTTCCATCCCAGTTTGTTAAAGATCCATCCAGCTGAACTTGAGTCAACATCAAGAAATAAAATAGAATTTCCATAATCATGACCCCATCATGACCTTGACTTTCTGACCATAAAATTGATACACTTCTATGAACCCTCATGATCAACCAACTTGGTTGGTGGTCTCTCAAGTCGAAATAGAGTTCTCCCACCAGATAGATGGACAGATGGCCCAATGCACAAATAGAGGGATGGACAAAGCAAATGCTACATATCCCTCCACATATCTACCATTGTATATAAGGAGGGGGCGTAACATGACCTCATAGTCCAACAACCGTGGCTAACAATTCACATTTTAAATATATGCAACATTCTTTTATTTTCCTTTCTTCGTTTTAGAGTTAGTTCCTTATATTTTTTTTAACAAACCTTGACTTGTCAATATACCAAACCAGACACATATGCCGATCGATTAAGCATACAGCGTATCATAATCAAACTAGACAATATTCTTATCAAATAATGACTTTAGAAAATTCCTCTTCATTACATGTAACTAGAATTGTGACCAAACAAACTGGATTAGATCTAAAATCAAAACTGAGTCAGCTTTCGTGCTGATCTGAGTAATGATACCTACATGTAGGCACACTCTAGGCATGATATAATTATATAGATATAAAGAATGCCATTTATCGTTAGAGACTGTATAAGTACAACTGTCAATGGCTGCCAGCATCTCTGTATTTCTACATTGTAAAATGACTGGAATATAATAAAAAAAAGAATGGCATTCAGAGATTGCTGAAATCAGCTACTCTAAGAGCACATGCTAGTCACAATTACAGTGACCTTTAAATTATCAAAATTGTTTTAAAAGCTTCTACATGATGCACACTGAATGTAGTAAAGGCACGTCCTAGATAAACCATACACCATATTCTGTATGATTTGACAACAAAAACATTCTGACAAGTGAACATTTAAACATATATTACACAATGTCCAATCATCTTCTGAGCCTAGTAAGCAGTCAACATATCTGTAGTCTAAGTGGCATTGTGTTACACTCCATAATGTGAGTGTGGTGTTCTAAACCACATGGCATTTCTTTGAGCCCTCATTCTTAGATTTAACACTGTAGTTTTCAAACTGATGGATACATTCAGGGTGAGAACATCATTGAGAACATGAACATCAACCTCATTGAAAAATTGATGCTGTGCGGGGAACAAGGTGATATGTTTGTTGTTGCTGTATCGTGTAACCTAAGCGAAGTGCGGTCCAAGTAGTTTTGTACAAAATAAGCAAAACGATATAACCTGGATGGCTACTGCCATATTAATAACTAATACAGTACGGTAAAGACATGAGGTCACACGATCTTGCGGCGCCTATTAGTCATCGGCGCATAAATGAAAATAAATATATACAATTAAACATATAAACTATGAAATTAAGGTCTCACACGACCTTGCAGTACATACATATATTGGTACCTATGAGATGGCATGATTATGAGTTGCTGCTAAGGAATATCCGCAGACAAACTTTCTGATGCAGCTCATACTCATAAATGGTGAAGATGAACTTTGAGGATGGCTAGTAGATAGTCATGTACGAAAACATACGAAGAATTATGTGGACGTGAAGAAATGCTGTACTTGCATGGAGTTGAAGATGCCCCGTAATAGTGTTAAGTTAAGTTGATGCAAGAGCATCTTTGCAGATAACAAGACGAGATGCACGACATAGCTCTTGCGGTGCATCAAGCAATGTCGCAATCTGGACCGCCGTCAAAATGTTAATGAAATGCATGATACACGTGTGGTGTTTGATTCACCAATTTTTCAGCATGGTTCGGCAGATCCGACGAGATATCCGGAAACACCACCATCCTACATACTTATTTTGTGGTGTTACATGGTTGCCAAAAGGCCCATAGGCACGGAAGGTCCCTCTAAAGTGTTGGTAGCGGAAAACCTTCTTTAATTTAGCCATTGCCCCCGGTGGATATCGGCCGGGAGCGTCCAAAAACTTGTTATTTCGGATGATGTTGGTGTGCTCCAGAGACGAGGCTCAAATCCGAGATGCACTGTTGCGGGCTATATACCACCGCTGCTAACAGTAAGCGGTTGCCCCATGACTCTGTCTGTTCTGGCAGCCACACTACCATGGATCTCTCTTCTGACAATTTTCGATGTTGCTGCTCCTTTTATACTAAATAGTGCCGTCACAACTGTGCGTCTTAACCAATCAACGCACGCATTATGACAAGGTATGGTTATCTGCCAGGTGACTTGCTGGCCTTCACCTATTGCTAAGTACACACATGCTTTGGTTATTTTGAAACTATATAGTCTGGGAGCAATGTGGATATCTCGGTCATTTCTGAACGAATTCTAAATCTGTAGAAAAAGATTCAGACTCCTCGTTTCATTCTGGCAATGATCCTTTGCAAGAACAACGAGGAAAGTATATGTTAAGGATTTACGAACACAGACCCAGAGTGTTCATATGGTGCCATTCTCTCCACATGATAACGCGCGTTTGTAAGCAATCTCTGACGCCCACGCCTAGGCGATCTCTCAGACTATGTTATTCTGACCCTCTCCTATATGGCTTTATAAATGCTTATCGTCCTACCCAGGAGGAGGGGGGCGGCTCGTGCTTGGAACATATGTGGTCCGGCCGTTCCGTACCAGATAGGCTGGGATGGTTTGTACCTGCCCGGCCGATCCGCGCGACACCACCCCCTCCTAGTTTGGCGCCTGTGCGAAACGATACCATACAGTGGATCGATTGCCACAGGGCGTACGCTAGGCGAGAATTATAGCCTTCTCGAGTAGGCGTGTAGCGAGAGGATAGAATTACGTGAGAGATGCGTAGTTTATCAGAGAGAGGCACATATAGGTGCGAAAGAGTTTGGAAGGGAGGCATGCTTTTTATTTTTATTTTTGGCCTGGTATTTATTTTTCCAGACCTTTTCTTTTTTGTGTGTGTTTCAATGCTGCAGTCCGTGATCTTTTTTATTCTGTTTAATCCTATGATTTAGCCAAACATAAGCTCGTGAGGATGTTCTCCTTGGTGACGGGTAATTATTTCCTCATCGAGAATGCCCAGGCTCCAATGTACCATCATTTTCAAGATAAATAAAATATAAAAGTGTAAAACATGATATGTGTTACAGTAAATATAATATATATATACATATATATATATATATATATATATATATATATCCATGTCAATAAAAGTGAAGGTATGGATACAGTGTGGCCCTTACATCCATCTCAAGTAATCTTGAGAAGAAACATAATAAGAAAAATATGATATAATAAGGTGAAAAAGTCAATCAGGCACCCCCAGCAGTAGCTGGTACGGCAATGATTTAGTATAATTTTAGCCACTGTGGTATGCTGTTTACTTACACCGCATATGGTGGTGTGTTTATAGCATAGGAATCTGCAATGATTATTTGTTGATACATAGCTATGCGGTCGCATAGATGTGTAGAATGGCCGTAGTCATTCTGGGGATAGGGTTTCGATTTTATATATTATATAATAATAAGAAAAGTGTCTCTAAAATACTATAATATATATATTGGCATCACCATCACAATAACGCCAATCAGGAAAATCTGCTGCACATTAAATCAATAAAGACTGTTGTTGATATTAGCTACACAGTTCCACAGCATGTCTGGGTGCCACGCTCCACTAGTGAAAGGCGTGGTGGGCGTGCTCGTGTTGTCGATATGTCGCCTGGTGGAATGTCTATGCTGCTGTCTGATGTTGTCGTGGATAGGTTCGGGAATGACGTGCGGATGCTGGATGAATGCGGTGTTGAAGTTCTGATGCTGGCGGTTGTGACTGAGGTAGGAATTGTTCGTACTGGAACTCTACGTGCTAATGATGGCCCTATCACAGTGATATTCTCATCCTCTTCTCGCGGAGTTAATGTTAGTATCACTACACTATGCTTTGAGGTAGTAGCGTGTGTAATGCCGTATCTTGATAAGGAGTAGAGAAAAGTACATTCGCGACAGTAGGCCCATTGCAATAAGTGATCGCGATCTATGTGAAGTTTTAAGTCGAAATTTCTCAAAAAGGCTTTTTGTCATAGGTTCTACCATTTGCGGAAGTCCATAAACATGGGAATCTCTTCGGAGCTGAAATCTTCTGGCTATCATTAATGGAACTGTCGGACAGCGCGAGGTCCTCTTCTAAAGACATTTTATTTCCGCGTAATTGAATTTTGCGGATTTGCAAACAACCTACCTAACTTTCTCTTTACTGTTTAAACTGTTATATAACAAGCCAATAAATAATAATAATAATAATAATAATAATAATAATAATAATAATAATAATAATAATGCAATGAGCAGAATTTTGTTTCTGACTCTAAGTTTTGATGCTGCTTTGCCAGCCCACATGCTAATGCTTTGTAAGCGGGGTAAAGCTCTTTTAGATCTTAATCAAAATTACAACAGGTGGCTGAATGCAACTTATTGTTTGTTTTAAGGAAACCTATGTCTTGCAAGCGACAAGTTAATGACTCGCTAAGCATGATTGCATTTAACGGGTGGGTAGACTGACAGGCATCCTCCTCTGTGGGTAGGACTAGTCTCACCGCACCTAGAGACAAGCTTATTTGCAACAATACAGCTTAGAAGATGTGTGCGAGACGTGTTATGATATTACAGTACCGTTGTTTGGAGGCTTGTGAAGCAATCATCATGAGCATCTGTGTCGTTTGTCTTGTGGGTGGGTGTGGGGCACGCGTGGCTCGTTCTGTTTGTGGGTGAAGTTATGCTGTAATGGGGTGTAGAACATTCATTACAGTAGGAAATGAACACTGCGGTGGGTGCGGTGATAACTGTATCAGACATTGAATGCTTTCTCTCTGTAATGGCCGAGCCTCAGAGAGGCGGGACGGAGGAACTTAGCGTGCCGATGACCTAGAAGGGGGGGGGGGGGGGGGGGCTGTCGTAACTTGAATCAACCCATTGCTGATTTTCACTTTCTGTGCCTATCTCGTACTCTCATACCGACGACAGACTGCGGTGAATCCTGCTCTCTCAATAAAGGCATCTGGGATTACAAGTAGATGATGTAATGTATTACTATTGTCATTGCTAGTGTCACTTTCAAGGGGTGGGATGTTCCTTGCGGTGTAGGGTGATCTTATCCGTGAAGTTGATCTTTCACCGCATATGTAGGTACCGCATGCTTGCCGTGAAAATGCGCGAAGGGCAATAAATGTTGTCCTGGCTCTGAATGCGGTGATGACCGCTGTAAGGGTGTGCGTGGTTGAATGTCATGATGGTTACACGTATGTTGTGCGGAGGGTTATAGTCAGTTTTCCAGGCTAACTATGCCAAGTCTGTTAATGGCGCATCTACATTTGTGGTGAACTTCGCAGTTCACGGCATTATTGCGGTGCATAATGTTGCAGTATCTGTGTCACTATCCTTTTCTGTTACATAGGATAGGTGCGTGCAGGTTGATGTCGAACATAGAATGGCGATGACTATGTTCTAGATGCTGTACAGTGTAGATGGCATCCGTTATACCTCTTATAACTGGTGTCTTGTTGGTGTTCGCGTAATTTGAATTTTATAATCCAGCCATAAGGCAAGTGTTGTTTGGTGAATCTGAGTGTATGTGTCTTTGCTGTGGTGTCCTGACTGCTCACAGGGTGTGGGGTGGGGGGGGGGGAGGGTGAAGCTAATGGAGAAGGTGCTTCTTGGATGGGAGGATAATCTCCCATTACACAATTGTTGACACTTTGTCATACTTTTTCAGTGCCAGGAATAAACAAGCCGAGAGTGTACAGGTCAGGCTGCTCTCTCCACCCACCATCAGGCACCGTGGTGACCAACTCCTGAAACAGCAAACTCTCTCATATCTGAAGATTGACATTTATTCAAATTTGGATCTCAATGCGCTAAGAATGCTTCCTGCCAAAAATACTTGAAATTGGCTCAATAGTTCTCGAGAAGAAGACATTTTAATTTTCCCATTGCTTTCTGATTTTTGGCGAGAAAGCAATCCAAAGATGGCCGTCAAGCCTTTCATCCGATCGCTTTGTGACAGGCAAATTTAAAATCAATACATGACCAAAAACTAATACCAGACCAATTTCACCTTCAATATCCATCAAATAAAAAAATTCAAAATGAGTATTTATTTGATGGATTTTGAAGCTGAAATTCGTTTTGTATTAGTTGATGATACAATTTAGCCGGCTGCAATTTTGGCTTTTAGCCGATTTAAGGAAACATCTTTAAAAATATTCTCCGAAAACCACTTGGTGGATCGATTCAAAGCTCATTAAATGTCTTCTAGTGGTGTAGCTGAACCAAGTTTGTTCAAGGGAACTTGATCCTCCATATGGTCCCACGGCCATCTTCGATGATCTATTTTTCAAGAAAGACTTCTCCAGAACTGCTGAACGTAACAAGCACAAATTTGAGAAATATTATTAACTCACCTGGCCTGAAAGACCAAGTGAGTTTATGCTATGCCGACCGTCAGTCTTTCGTCTGTCGTCATCAACATTTTCATTACACAGCTTTTTCTCAAGAACCGCTAGGCCAATTTCAACTAAATTTATCAGGACACATACATGGGTCATAAAGATCCAAGTTTGTCCAAAGGAAGCTGAGTGGCCACTTTGTTTCAGGTTAGCGATACAGGTCCCTTGGGCCTCTTGTTTAGCACTTGGGCATGTTGGCTCAACACATGGAGGTGGGTCAGGTGAAAGTGGCGAAGGCGCGTCGATTTGTGATGGCACGCTATTGACCAATCAATATAGTTGATTGTAGGCATGTTGTGAGAGTATCATATTATGTTTCACTCAGGAACCACAATGACGCTCAGCACATCCGTCATCGCCCCGGTGGTCAGTGATACTTATTTTATTCTTACATGTGCATAAATAATATATTCCATAGAGGTGAGACAGCATTATCACATGCCCTGTGCTACCCTCTCCTAAATATTCTGTCTTAGCCGCTTTTTACCATACCGACCATAACTTTTCCTACCATGCACACGTCTACACTACATTGCTATACAATAACCTATACTATACAATACATGTAGCTGTTATTTACATAGGAATCTGAATGTTAGGCATTCCATTTCAAATCCCAATGCAGCAAGTAAGCCCTACAAGTTCAGACTCGGCAAATTGATCCACTGTACCTGCTACTTAAGTGACTAATTCTTTGCCAGTAAACAAAGACGTGGTAGTAGTCTTAAACCTTCACCCGTAACGACAAAACGGTCTTGTTCAGCAGAAATCACATGAATTTTGCTTCTCCTTCTCGCCGACGCTGCTGCAACCAAGAAAACTGACTTAATAGTTAGCAATTTAATATCAATAGATCTAATCAGTTCAGAAGGAGCATGCCCTAAACCTGTAGAACCAGAGATACTGTAGATTTCATGTTGGGATAGGAATTGACTGTCTCGGTCGCAGGTTGCTCATTCACTTAATAACTTCATTTAAAGTGTCGTTCTCCACTCCTACTAAGGCCGGACTGGGAACGACTGAAGCTAAAGCAGACTTATATGCTGCTAGGGTTGAAGGTACAAGTTTATCAACCTTGTATAAATGACAGATAAAATCTGCTACGTGTTGAATAGTTGCAGAAAATGGAATTATTTTCTTCCCTTACACCACTCTGCAAACTTCTTGATTCTTGAATTATATATTCTGGTGGTCGACCCCCTTCTGGCTGACGCGACAAACTTCGCTGCTTGCTCAGAAAAGCCATGTACCCTTAATTGCTCGCAATCCCTCGCATGCAGTCAATTGGAGCCTATCCGTTCAGTTGTGTATACAGACACTTGTTCTGAAATATCGGGGCCCGGATTCACAAAGAAGTGTAAGTTGCGCCTGGCGTAAGTTACGCCATCACACTTACATGTTTGACTTAACCAGGATTCACGAAGACAGGCGTAAGATTGTTGTTGTAAGGGTTTTGTCGTAAGTATTTTGTCGTAAAATAAACGTGGAGATCTCCGAAATATATTATCATTTACAGCTAACTTATCATGCAGTAGCTGCGAGATTATTATAGTAGCTGCGTGATTATTATTATTACATCATCCAATGACGTAATAATATATTTCAGTAGTATAAATTTTCTATTATATTTGGGATCCCTAAAGTGCATTCTACCCTTCATTTTTCTAAGATTACAAAGTTAAAATCTGTCCTCATAAAAATTAGAACAATCATCTCGATAGAATCTGTAGCCGCGGGTGAAGCGTGAAATGTATGTCACTGTGAGGCCAGTTTCAATTTTTTTACGCCCAGACTTATTACAAGTATACTGCCCTACTTTTCTTGCACTCCGTACTGTAAGCCCACAATGCATGCACAGTCCAAATCAGACAATTTTGCCACAGCCAATTAAATTTACCACAGCTTTGCTGATTGCTGATGGTTCTTGTTTTTATAGGGATTTTTAAGTTGTTCACAGAAAAAGTTGACAGACGGACATACGACGGACGGTCGCCATGGCATAAGGTCACTGAGCTATTCTGCATTAGGGTTTGGCAGGGGAAGACGGGAGAAAGAAGAGAGAGGATAGATGACACCCAGGTATTGGTAGTCAATGACCCACAGAGTGGCTTTCTTATCTTGTCGCTGTAACTGTATTGATGTTTGATGGCAGAAATGGTGGAAAATGGTGTTAATGCTTACGCTAAACACTTCTTCAGGCCAGCTGTTGAATATCTCGATACTAATCTGACTGAACAGCAACAGTTCCCAGGCAACCCAGTTTTCAGAATATTCACCAGCCTCCCTTGTAGTATAGTTACTTTGAAATTAGAATTTTGGAAACTGAAGACTCACAATATATAAATCGAGTTCAGCTGACGCAAAATAGTAAGGTGGAGCTTGGCTAGGATTACCTGGTGGAGATGATATACACAGAGTACCAATACAAGCTATCGCATAACGTTGATATAATGCAGTGGATAGAATAATCAACACAAAACAATACTGTAAAAAATAGACATGAATAGAAAATAGTAAATAGTTGGTGGAACTGAGCTAAGGTTAGCTGGTGGTGATGGAGTCTTGTCATTGCAAAGGATTGGCTAAAATAGTTATAATTTGGCTAAGAGGAAATATGGACAGCAATAACTCCTTGACAGATTAGTCACAGGTCAGCTGTTGAACATCTCAAAACCTATTTTGACTGTAAGCAGTTGCTACCTTAGGCAGTGTCAGCTTCTACGCAAATCAGCTTTTAAAAATATTCACGAGCCTACCTTATTATCCGCCCCCAGGGGTTAAGGAGGGGTCAATAGGCCAACTTTTGACCTGCATAAATTGATTGTAACGCATCTGCTCCGAAACCGGTGGACAGAATTCAACCAAAGTTGGTCTGTAGATTAGCCATATCAATGTGGAGTACATGAGCATATTTACATTTGGCCCCGCCCCCAGGGGTGGGTGAGAGGTGGGTGTCAAATGGTAAAAAATTGATTGTAATGCCACTCCTCTTACACTGTTGGACGGAATTCGACCAAATTTAGTATGTCAGATACCCATATCAATGTGGAGTGGATGAGCACATTTACATTTGGCCCCCGCCCCAGGGGGTGGGGGATGGGGTCAAAAGGTCATGAATCTGATTGTAATGCGACTCATCTGACAACGTTAGACGGTTAGATAAAACTCAACAAAATTTGATATCCGAGTTACTCCTATGATTGCGGAGTGAAAGA
Organism: Chaetoderma sp. LZ-2023a; assembly: GCA_034401795.1. Taxonomy (NCBI): domain Eukaryota; kingdom Metazoa; phylum Mollusca; class Caudofoveata; order Chaetodermatida; family Chaetodermatidae; genus Chaetoderma; species Chaetoderma sp. LZ-2023a. The sequence goes on from CM067375.1 coordinate 67,924,814, forward strand.
GGCCATGTAGATTTAAAATCAATTTATATATTGCACATATGTAATGCTGTGAATGGGCATGGCACAAGGGAAGTGGTCGACCTGAAGAGGAAGTGACAAGACATGAAGAGGGAAGTGAAGATGAAGGCGGCCCAACGGAGAAAGGAGATGCAAATGACAGGGAACGAAACGGCAGTGACAATCCTGTCAATAAATGAACAAAAGGTATGCTTCTGTGTTCCATACAAAAAACTTGAATTTATTAATTGACTAGAGACATTGCCACATGTAAACTATAAATAGTATTTAAATAAATCACATTATAATTATTTGATAACTTTAGTAAAAGGTAAAATGAATAATGACAATTCAGAATGGAGTTTGAGCTGAAAAATGTAAAAACAATTTAATAACAAAGGGCCCAAGGGGCCTGTGTTGCTCACCTGGAAGTATTGGTCACTGGCACAATGCACAAAATGAGATGACCAATGGAATAATATACCAATTTAATTTCTATGAAGGTTTAGCCAAGTTTGATTAAAATTAGTCCAGTGGTTAATAAGTAGTCTCTTGTATGATTTTCTCAGAAATTGATTGATTGATGCATGCCAGCCATGTTTTTAGCTCACCTGGCCCGAAATTTACATTTATCTTGTACTTGCTATCATTTATTTAAATAAAAATATGACAGGACAGGGTCATCGCAAAAGCTTGGTTGACTCATAGGTTAGTTGAGCTAAAAACTACAGAATAAAGAAAATCACAAGGGGGATAACTCTTGCAATACAATATTAATATTGTATAACAAGATTTATCTCCCTTATATCCTCCATTAAAAGATATATATATATATATATATATATATATATATATATATATATATATATATATATATATATATATACATACTGCTGGGCAAAAAAAGAATGAGGCAAACATGATTTATTATATTGTTTATGATTACTCTTTCATGTTAATAAATACAGGTGAAATAAGTGACAATTTTACATAACATTGTTTGCATTGTCTGTGTGCAGGGTACCTTTTAGTATGGGATAGCATTTCCCTTATTTTTTTGGTCTCAAAACTCACCCATTTGGGCAAGCTGTCTGAAAGCTTTTTGCATTGTGCTGCGTCAATGCTGTTCCATTCATGTCTGACTGCTTCCACTGCTGGGTGAGCTAATTTGCATATCAAAAGCCATCTGCTGAATGGATTCTTGTTCTATATTAGACCTACATGCATACACAAAAGACAAATAGTGCGTCTCTGTGTTCAGGATTTAAAGTGAATTAACTAACCAAACTAGCAAGCTAGTTGAGTTACGCTGACCGCGGTGACAAGACATTAGCCATTTCTGTAATCTCTGTGTATTACCACACTGTGGCTGAAGAGTCAAGTTGTTATTTTTGATTCAAAATGTCTTCAAAAAAGGCTAACTTCCATGTACCTGTTGAAGTCAAAAGCCGGATCGCAGGTCTTAGTCTAGCTGGCAAGTCATATCCTAAGATTAAGAAAATTCTAATGTCTGAGGATATTCAGATTCCACTGCCTGCAATACAGAGAATTGGCCACACATTTCATGTGGCAGGTTCTGTTGCCCGGAAAGCAGGTTCTGGACGAGCTAAAGTGACAACATGTCGAGATGAAAGAAGGCTGAAAATGACTGTTCTGAAGAATCGTAAAAAAGACTCATCAAATTAGCAGAAGAATTCAGAAATTCACAAAATAAGGCTGTTTCAAGAAGAACCTTTCAAGAAGTAGGCTCAAGGAGGCTGGGTGTGCTAAGAAACCATTGCCGTCCACAAAGAACTTTGCAGACAGACTCAGATTTTTGGCACTTTATCGTGCCCATGATTCTCAGTGGTTTGAGCGTGTTCTCTGGAGTGATGAGTCACATTTTGAGCTGTGTACAGATGTTCCAGAGCGCTGTCTTCGTAGGTCAGGTGAAAAATATAACCCAGAATGCCTCTCCACCACTGTGAAACATGGAGGACGTGGAATTATGGTATGGGGTGTGTTTTCTGCATCGGGTGATGGCGAGCGTGTGCAATGTGAAAAGTCCATTAATGCAAAGGAGTATCAAACCATATTAGAAAAGGGATTACTTCCAAGCCTGAACAAGTTGTGTAGTGGAAATAAAAGACAAACAACCTTTTCAACAAGATAATGCCACGGCACACACAGCAAAAACAATAAAGTCATAGTTTAAGCGGCATTTTCTGTCGGTGATGTTTTGGCCTGGACAGTCACCAGATCTTAACACCATAGAGAATATATGGGCGCATATCAAGGCCAAACTGGTTGGCAGAAATTGTGGGACCACTGACGAGTTGTGGGAAGCAGTCAGACATGAATGGAACAGCATTGATGCAACACACTGTAAAATACTGTCAGACAGCTTGCTCAAACGGCTGAGATTTCTGAAGAAAAACAAGAGAAAAGCTATCCCATACTAAAAGGTACTCTGCACACAGACAGTGCATATGATGTTATGTAAAATTGTCACTTATTTCACCTGTATTTATTAACATGAAAGAGTAATCATAAAAAATATGATAAATCATGTTTGCCTCACTTTTTTGCGCTGCAGTGTATATATATATATATATATATAAATTTTATATTTATATATATATATATATATATGTATATATATATATATGTATATATATATATATATATATATATATATATATATATATATGTGTGTGTGTGTGTGTGTGCGTGCGCGCGCGCGCGCGCGTGTGTGTGTGTGTTATTTTTATTTGCGGGGGGGGGTGGGGGGGGGGGGGGTGCGGACATGCGATATATGTAGTGTTTTAGTTTAAATTCAGATTTGGAAGCAGAGAACACATTTTAGACATTTTGTAATGATAATGTTACTTTTGACTGCTGGACTTAGTGAATTTTCGGTGTTTTTATCACATTTTCTACCTGAATTTGATAGCAAAAGCATTGACCACAACCCCATTCATAAAAAATAAATACCTACCAACCTATCTGATATTTTGGGTGTATGTAATAGGATATATGATATTTTGTTTGGCCTAAACAATCAATGGTTGAACTTTCGAGGTACAAGTATGCACATTTTACGATAATTAATCCTTTAATCATCAAGAAGTCGTAAACGTTTGCTTACATACCGGTAATGTCCATTTGCAGGCCAAGATAATACTATTTTTGACAATTTACCATTGGAATGACTGGCATTCATGCCTGGGGTAAATTTTCAAAAGAAGTATTCTCTTGGCCAGCAAATGGACATTTCTCAAGAAATCTTTGGTCAGCTTGCCCACTAAAGGGTTAAAACCCCACAGCTTACACTAAAATGTAACTACTTGATGAAGTAAGCGGTTGTGTCATAAAACTACACTTGCTGAAATATAGTGATTCAGCCGGATAAGTTACTGGCCTAAAGCATTGACCCATTACTCATCCATATGTGAAAAGGGTCTACGGATCACAGGATCAGTGGTTAATTTCTAGCCCTAGCATTTCTAATTATAGATATATTTACTGTACATCTTATTTCAGATGGTTTCTGTAATGGGAGACGTAGCCATTGCTGGCATACCAGGTGGAGCCGACACTGATGAGGTCAATGTACCAATAGAAGCTACAGTTCCAGGTAAACAGCATACATGTACATGGACATTTTCATTTACACATAGCCTATTTTCTTTCAACAGTAGCAGCACTTAGATTACACATTTATATTTACATGTACCTATTCCACCGACCTACTAATTTCTTATGAGCCAAACGGAAGCTTTTAGATGAGCTCATCGAGATTGGCTTAATTTACTGGATGCATACAGTTTATGCAAACACCTTGACTCAATTAACCGCTTCACCGACACATATCTGAACAAGTAGATGCTGTATGATACAAAATTTGATTCTGTTAGGCATCAGGCACCAAAGGCTTCCAGTCAAATTAATTTCAAAATATTCAACAGTTTTCCTGTATGGTTGCCTTGAAAATGAGATATGGGGAATTCGTCGGTGAAAGGGTTTAGCATAGTTACCATGCTCTTATGGATTAAATGCAGGTTCTAGGACAATGCTTATCTTTAGGGATAGGCTCAAAGCGCTGGATAAATATACATATCATGAACTCATTTCAAGGTACAAACTGCCAAGGCAATTATTACTCCAGATCATTGACACAACAGCGATATATCTAACCAGGGGAATGCGACAATCAGTGACACTCCCTGTCCAACATCAAGCTCTGGCCAACTTGATGGTGTTGGTGACAGAAGGTTATTCAGCTGGTTTCAACTTTTCAGCGCAATAGGGATTTCACTTAGGAAACATTATTATTCACAGTGATTTATATCTAGCATGTCACGTGTGGCTGGGCAGGGATAAATAACTAAAGGCTAAGTATGATCTTCATTCTATTCCTAATACAATTAAGATCATACTTGGCCTTTAGCACTTTATCCATGCCCAACCACATAGGATTAAGCCACATGTACTATTAGGAAATTGTACATAAATCATGAAGATGATGATGATTAGTGGCTGTGTTCTGCAGTTGGAGAAGTGAAAACATCTTTCAGCTGCAATCATGTTTTCTTCACCCTCATTTCAATGAAATAAACATGTGGCAGGGCAGGTTCATCGCAATAGCTCAGTTGATTCATAGATGAGTTATGCTAAAAAGTGCAGAATAAGGAACAGCACAAGGGATGTAACTCTATATACATTGTATAACATAATTTATCTCCCTTATATCAGATATGTGAATCGATTTAGTGGATTAATACAGTATCTTAACTGCTAAACAGTATTACACCATCAATACATGATTCCTTGTTTCTTTTCATTGGCAAAATCTGACCACCTTGTAAACAATAAGCACAAGGGGCATATATCGCTCACCTGGGCCATTGACATTTCAAGTAGAAGGCCCATGCTCTACATATAGAGCCCAGTATAATTTTGTCAGAAATTCAACAGCACTGGCCAGAACACGGAATGTTTTAACCCTTTATTGAAAAAATTTTCCAAGAAAATAAAAATATTTGTATTTTGAATGTCTATTTATTTGCATGCCAATTTTTTTTTAATTTACCACTGGAATGTAAAATTTCAAAAATAGTCTTCCTTTGGCATGCAAACGGACATTACTCAAGACCACACTACACAGGCCAATTTTATCCGGCTTTTGTCATGAAAGGTTTTTTGTCATGAAAGGTTTATATACATCGTGGCCAATCATTTTATGAATAACTGTTGATATCAGACCATTGGCTAAGGTGGAGTATCTGTTGAGATACAGCCCGGAATAAGCTTTTGTGACTGACTACGGGACATGGCAGTTTATTGAGCTGCGATCGGCATCTAAAAATGATAAGGGAGATAACTCTTGTTCTACATTACAAGGAATAAATCAAATATTATGAAATTTGTTATTTGAGATTTAATTGATTTGTTATTATTTCAGATGATGATCAGAGCCAACAGACAGATGCCATCCAAGAACAGCTGTCAATCCAAGAACATCCGTCAACGAGCGCTAGCGCAACTGTACCGGTACCGGACAAGTTAAAGCGTCAAGTAATTGATTTAGAAGAGCAGAAGATTGAAATAGCAAGAAAGAAATTAAAATTGAAAGAAGAAAAACTAAAATTGTATAAACAGTATAATGAAAGGCTAACAGAATTAGAAGAAGAAAGACTTGCAGTGACATCAAGTATCCTTAATGTGCTAGATTCAAGGCATGGTGACACCATTTCTCCACTTGTTTCACCAATTATTAAGTTTAATTAATTATAGTGTGGAAATCTATTATTTTTGGTATAAAATTTCATAAGTTTAAAGGGGGGATTAACTCCATGGACAATTGATGAAAATGTCTGAAACTTGAACTTGTTCTGTAGTGCCCTATATTAAAGCAAACTACCAATTCTCAGTTGAATCTATTGAGACGTAATTCCACCAAAAATTGACACCAAACTCCTTCCGTCCGCCCGCCCGTCCGTCCGCCCACCCGCACGCCCACCCCCGTCCACCCGTCCGGGGCGCTGTTGCAACAGCGCTCAGTCAAATTAGTTTCAAAATATTCAACAGAGTGTTTATTGAAATGTAAAGAATACAATGTGTACAACGTGGCGGACTTAGATACGGCAGTCATGATGCACTTTAATTGTGAGGGCAGCCTATCTGTGACGTATTGGAGTATGACGTCATATACCTGACATGTAGAATGGATTCCTCAAATTCTATTATTGTAACAGCAGATGTGGATTTTACAATCCGGCTAAATCACTAGAAATCCGTAACGATTTACATTGCTTTTATACGTACAGTGAAGTGAATAACAGCAGTACTTTTTACCACCAACACGATCCATGTACGCTCATACCGATATATATATATATATATATATATATATATATATATATATATATATATATATATATATATATATATATATAATGCTTTTTAGTAAGAACAGTATCCACTAAAATATAGAGCGGTTACATGTCAACTTCGTAATTAACTGTCTAGTGTCTTTGCATCCCGATAAAATTAGGGTATTGGCAATATGGTATAGGATGTCCGAAGTCTGGATGATCACATTCATTGTCTTATATTTTATATGCCTTTACATTCCCAGATTTCTATAACCATACTTTGATTCAAAACCAGTAAGCATAATGTATTCATGGAAAAAGAAACCAGCCAGTGCACATTTTCTCTATTTAAAAAAGAATGTGCAGGTGCCGGGGCACGTCGACTCCACTCCATTGCCATAAATGCGCTGAACCCCCCCCCCCCCACCCCCAACCCCCCCCCCCCCCCCCCCCCGCTGAGGTAAAGTAAAATCAGGAGATTTTTTACTCCTGCTAAAGGATAATTTGCCTAACCCCCATGTCTGCCATGCACAATGCAATTGGCATCTATTCACGGGATTTTGGAATTTTGACTTTATATTTGGGAAAGCAGGTGAGTATCTTAATGCTGAATGGCTAAAATTAATTGTGTGTAAAGATTTCAACTCCGTTACCATTACTTGGTAACGGATTTGAGTGGCATTGCTCTTTATTGGAGTTGAGTGTCATTGCCTGTTAACTGAGTTGAGTGGCATTGCTTGTTATCGGAGTTGAGTGCCCTTGCTTGGTATTGGAGTTGAGTGTCATTGCTTGGTATCCGAGTTGAGTGGCATTGCTTGGTATCGGAGTTGAGTGCCATTGCTTGGTATCGGAGCTGAGTGCATTTGCTTGGTATCAGAGGTGAGTGCCATTGCTTGGTATTGGAGTTGAGTGTCAGTGCTTGGTATTGGAGTTGAGTGTCATTGCTTGGTATCGGAGCTGAGTACATTTGCTTGGTATCAGAGTTGAGTGCCATTGCTTGGTATCGGCGTTGAGTGATCATTTAGTAGCGGGAATGTGTACTTCACTTTGTACCAGGATCATGCCCTCTGCTCTGCAAGCCTATAGTGGCTCCTACATTACTGCAAATAACCACTCCTTTACCATTTTGTCTGAATTTTAAAAATATATAGCGATATTTTAATGTAGATTACTTTCTATGTGACTCCCATTGCTGTGTCAGAGCCCCTTCTAGATATATTAGAATTTAAAGAGTCGGTGCCCCACCGTGTTATAGTATGATCTGAATCGGGCGCAGTATTCAGGAGTTCAACTGGCAGTTTAAATATGTTAACACAACTTCAACTCCGTTACCAAGGATTTCAACTCCATTACCGTTTTGGTATGCATTTTCCAGAAAAACTACTAAATGTTAAGAGAATTGAATTTGTTCTCAAAGCAAACATGCAAATCATTAAAGCCCGGTCATTATTGAACTTTAAATGTTTTAATGCAATAATTAACTTGGGAAATGCTTCATTCGTATACGATAACGGAGTAGAATGGACCTTTCCATTTTTAGCTATACCCCGCCCATCACTAGCTAAGCTCCACCCACACCTCGCCGTGTTTGGATTGATAGATCCCCGAATGCCCTAGCTATCAATTTCCTGAAAACTATACAGGGAAGCTGTTGAATATTTTGTAACTAATTAGACTGAGTGCTGTTGCTGAAAGCAACAGCACCCAGTCAAATTAGTTTCAAAATATTCAACAGAATATTTATTAAATAGTAAAAGCAAACAATTTGTACAACAGCCCATAGACCGTCATCAAATATGCGTTCGTGACGTACTTATCGACGTCATTCATGACGTCATTCATTATGATGTCATTGTACATACCACGCAGTTCATTATGACGTCATATGGTGGGTGGGTACTCTGGAAAGGTGAATTGATTTTAATAACACCGGAAACTAAGATCCTTGCCTATTAAAAAATTGTGAATCATTTAGCGATGCTCACATGTTGGTTGAACTCTGCGTTCCTCAGCCTATCTTTGCTGAAAAATAAATGAGTTACTGGCAACTTTTATTTTTTTAGAATTCCAACACTTAAGTTGTGCCCTCATTGAGAAAAAAAACCCTTATATACTACATTAACTAAATAAAATAATAATAGAAGACATGTTTGTGTTTTTATTCCACGCCCCACTGCCACTATAAGCATCGCCACTAACCCATCATATGGGATGCGAATGCGTTAAACGAGTTAGCGCGAGAGTACAAGAGTAATTGTTAATTGATTGATATTCTCGTGCCACAAAACGAATTGTGTTAAAGCCATGCGACTCAAACTCATCATGACTCTTACATGCCAAGCAAACAACATATGCCCCTCGTCTCACAGCATGTCTCGGCATGCCTCTCACATACTAACTAAACAGTGTATTTCCATCACGTGGCAATCCTCATTATTCTCGTATGCCGATCCAGCCCATGCTGGCGCTCATATAATAGTCCGACACGTTGTATGGATTGTATGTTTTTACGATTTAATAACAAATTATGTCGAGTATTTTAGCCTGCCATGAACCTAAGGCGTTCAGCATTAGGTTCATCACAGGCTAAAATATTGGACGTAATGTCTATTAAATAGTAAAGACATACGAATCGTGTCGGACTATTAAGCTAATTTAGCTATGCCCCGCCACTCTCTAGCTAAACTCCACCCACACCTCGCTCGTGTTGGGCTCGATCGATCCCCGAACTCACTGACTATCAATTTCCAGAAAACTCTACAGGTAAGCTGTTGAATATTTTGAAACTAATTCGACGAGGTCAAATTAGTTTCAAAATATTCGACAGAATGTTTATTAAATATTAAGTACATGCGATTCGTACACCATGTCGGACTATTACACGTTTAAGACGGACTAAATCAAGTCATTCATGCTGTAATTGATTATGATGTCATCCAACATGGCACGTAGTAGATTATGACATCAGGCATCTTAGGTAACTTTCCTGTTTGAAATCCGCCGAGCCATCATCCTCTGTGTGCTGCTCTCGGATTTGCAGGATGACTTCACAATGGTGCCGTGTATTCTGTTCCTAATAGAGGGGCCCATCTCTCTCATATCTAATTAACCTCCCACCACATTGCACGCGTCGTGGAATCAATGTTCATACCGTGACCACTTCCGTTCCGGAATCCCGATTTCATTGTAACTACACAGGTAAACTGTTGAATGATTTGAACCTAATTTGACAATACAAAATAGCCATACTTTAACAGAATGTTTTTAAAAAGTAAATTCGCAAAAGGCAGTTATGGTCGCATACGTTCCACTTTCTCGACGGTCAAGATGTCATTTGATTGGGAAGTCATCTAACATGTGACATATTTTGATTAGGACGTCCGATACTTTAGTGACAGATCCATTCATTATAGATGAATTCACAATGTGAAGTGTTCGAAGTGTGAATACGAATTTCTCCTACGATCAATACTTACCATTCTGTTCCTTCTGATATACAGCTGGCCTTGACAGCGGCTCTAGGATTATAGACTTAGAAAGCTTTACCGACTCCTGGGAACCGGGTACTCGGCTCCCAACTGCCGAGTACCCGTTTACCATAGAGCTCATTCTTGTTTGCATAGCAACAAGAGCAATACATGCTTTTTGCATTAAGGATTTTAGTGGTTTTTTTGTGAAACAAAAGATCTAAGTCTTTAATTTGTGTGTTCGTGAAAGGATTAACTAAGGACTATGGAGCATACCGCTGAAGATAACCAGGTTGTATCGTTCTTTATTATCCATAGTTAAAAGACTTAGGTCTCTAAATTTCGTTGTGTCGCATGTTCCAATTTCTGACCCCATAGAATCTGGGACGTGTGCTAACAACGATATATGCCAGACGATCGCCTTCTTTAAACCCCAACAGGCGATCGGCAGATATGAAAATAGGTGTTTGCTACGGTATTTCTAACACGAATATCGGCTGACGTCGTTCTCCGTAGAATCCGAGCGGGTGACGTCACACCCGGTCGCTCGGATGTTTATGTGAAGAAAAATTTTTCATTAATTCGCGCATCTTGTTCTGGGTGCTGCGTACTAAAAATGGTACCGGAAACTTTAGAATGATCAAGTTTATGTGCGATCACCATCGGTTTGCAATGATCGGTGGTTTCAAAATTCTTGAGTAGATGCGCGGTCTGCGGTTTTACCGTGTGATACAGCAGTTTGTTATACATTTTGTTGTTTTCTTCACATATCGTGCTGCTTTCGTTAGGAGTATAATTTATATTGATTAGTAAATATACCCCGAATGCTATGCGATATGATTCCTGGGGCCGTTACACATCCTGGAGGATCTAATATGGGTGTGTTTGATGCCCGCCGCGTTCTTGTCGTCATAATCAATGCGATCGTTGTAGTAACGTGGCGGGGTGGGGTGCGGGGAGGTTACGGTTAATTTATGAGTCACAATTATTTGAAAATTAATTGTCTGCCTTCCATCCGGGTCTCGTTCCGCTTGTTTATTGTAGGTTTGTGCTTATTTTATAGGCCAAGCCAGCCCCGCCATCATGTGACGAATGTCATAAGTTTGTCCGTGTAATGTTCAAGGACCATGCTTGTTTTAGGTGTTCCCTGTGTAATATAGATCATAGGTGTAATGTTTGTGCAGTGTGGTCCGTCGAAATGATGGTTAAGTTCCTTGCCCAGAAGGACTTGGCTGGGTCTGACGCGGGGTCAGGCGGTCCGAGACGAAATCGTGGAGCGCCCGGTTCGGCCGGTGGGGGTGCTCCACGTCCCCAGCTGGAGGTGGCGGAGATGGCACCGCCGGCGTGGTTTGGTCCGGCTATGCAGGGTTTTCTGCATAGCATTCTGCCCACGCTGGTGTCGTCCCTGCTACCAAAGGTGGGGGGGGCAGTTTCTCCCCATGCCTGGTACGGATCCTGTCCTCGGACAGGATTCTGGACTGGTTACCGAGGGGGCCGTCTCGTACGGCCCCCTGGCAGTCCCGTCTGGCTTCGGCCAGACGGGTTCTGTCTCTCTGCGGCCACCTCCGGGTGGTCCAGTAGCGGTGGCCGGTCCGTCAGGTGTGGGAGCCGTCCGCCAGGACGGCTCCACGGTTGACTCGTCCAGTGACGGCTCTTCGGAGTCTGAAGACGAGGAGGCCGAGGAGGAGAGGTTGCTGCAGCCCGTGAAGCCGCAGGTGGAGAATATGGAGGTTGATTCCGTCCTGGACGGAACCGGCCTCCATTTGTCTGGTTTGGCGCAAGCCAGGTCAGCGGCTCCGCCTGCGGCTGAGGCCAATCCGTTACCGTGCACCGGTTCCGGGTGGCTTGGTTTGTCACCAGCCGTCACGGGAACGGGTGTGCCGGGCCAGGCGTGGTACTCACCTATCTCGCCTGGTCCGGCAGCCGGACGTGGGGTGCCGTTGGCGCCCGCGTCCGGCTACGGTTCCGCGACTGTTACGGTTCCGTACGGTTTTCCGTGCGGACATACCCCATGGACCGGAGTGTTCCATGGGGTGGTGGCGGAACCGTGTGGTAGCGGAGTGCCTGGCGTGTCAGCCGTGGCTCCTTGCCGGGAGGCCGTGGCTGGCAGACCCGTGAGCACGTCAACGGGTGACGTGTTTGCGGGGGTGTCTTCGTCGGAGGTAGATTGGTCGGATGCTCTGGCATGGCTAGCCAGGGTTGACCCGTCTGTGGTTTCGGCCACGGCCGATGAAGATGCGCCCCGTCCGTTGGTTGCGTCGATTAGGACGGGGATTTTGCCCGCGGCCCGGATCCAGTCAGTGGGACTGGATCCACAGTTCATAGATTTGTTGGATGCTATTTATAGCAAACAACTAATGACCAAGGGTCAGCTCACTGCGGCCTCCAGGGAGGTGCGGGCAAGATGATGTATTCCGCGGGGGGAATACGACAGGTATTGTGTAGTCCCGTCGGTCACGGAGGATGACCGATGTGTATTGGGAGTCCAGAGTGCCGGGTCGGGTGGCCCCGGTCCGGCACTAGTGGATAAATCCCAAGTACACCAGGAAGAAGTCCTGTCCCTATGTGATGAGGGTGTGAGGGCAGCTATGAGTGCTGTCAACCACTCTTATCGTCTCCTTCAGTCGGTGTGGGCTGAAGCGGGGGCAGGCCACCCTGTGCCACCTGTGGCGCTTTCATGTGTTAATGACGGCTTGGTGCTGTCAATGGACGCATTGGCAAGGGTGCAAGCGCGAGTGACGAAGTCCAGGAGGCAAATGGTCATTGACCATATGCGTCCGGCTACGGCAGTCAGGGAGCGTCTTCTTGGGACGCCCCTGACAGGGCCTAGCATCTTCGGTGGCCAAGCGCGGGCCATCTTAGAGGACACCGCCAGTATCGCGCAGAATCGGTTAGCGGTAAACCTACAGCTAGAGCTAGTGCGGCAAGCGCACGCACTAGGGGCTGTGGGGAAACCGCTAACGGGACAGCCTTCAAAGAAGCAGAAGAAGCATAAGGGCAAGGCGAAAGCCAGGCCTGTTGCGACTTCTGCTTCAGCTGGGTTTTCAGAGCCGCTGCCGGCGAAGAAGCCCAGGAAGGTTGTAGAGGCACCTACCCTCCCCAATGTTGCTCCTGACCGCCCTAGGGGCGGGAAGGGCAAGGGGAAGGGTAAGGGTAAGGCCTCAAAGGGCGGACAGAAGGGGCCGAAGCGTACCTGAGGGTACGAAAGCTCCCTTCATATCCGCCTGGACCGCGCCTGTGCGACAGGAACAGCGGTGCCAGTTATACCCGTCGTGCCTAGAACGAAATGGTTCTCACTCTCTCTCGTTAAGAAAGGGGGGGGGGGGGGGCGGACTGCGAGCCGGACAACCCCGTTAGACGTCGAGGCGTCTATGGTGGGTGGAAGGCTCATGCGTTTCGTCTAGGCCTGGCGAGGTGTGACGTCAGACAGTCTGGTCCTGGGATGGTTATCCCAGGGTTACATGCCGGAGTGGTGGGACTTTCCACCACAAAATCTATCTTTGGCACCTGTCTGGACACCCGTACCAAGGGAGCCAGACAAGTTAGAAGCCGTTCAAAAGGAAGTGTCGGGTTTGCTTCTGAAGGGAGCAATAAAACCAGCAAACCGAAACACTCCAGGCTTCTATTCAAACATGTTCCTTGTCTCCAAGAGCACAGTGGGATGGAGACCCATACTCAATCTCAGGCCATTAAATTGGTTTATCCATACGCCTCGGTTCCAGATGGAAACGCCGAGGTCGGTAATGGCGGGATTGAGGAAAGGAATGTGGTGTGTATCGATCGATCTGAAAGATGCATATTTCCACATTCCTATGAATCGGAGTTGGCACAGGTTTCTGAGATTTGCGTTTCAGAATCAAGTATGGGTGTTTACAGTTCTCCCGTTCGGCCTGTCGACAGCTCGGAGGGTTTTCACAAGAGTGGTCCTTGCGGTGACAGCGTTTCTCAGAAAAGAGAATGTGGCACTACACACCTACATAGACGACTGGCTGCTCAAGGCAGACTCGGCAGCCAGGTTGAACGTGGATACTGCTCTGACTCTGAAGTTACTTTCAGATCTAGGCTGGATAGTCAACGAGGAGAAATCCGAGTTGACGCCCACTCAACATTTCGTTTATTTGGGGATGCGATTCGACCTCGAGGAGGGCAGGGTTTACCCGTCAGAGCCCAGAGTGGTGTCTCTGTTAGCCATCCTCAGGAGTTTTCGAGTGGGAAACCACATTCAGGCGAGGCGGTTCCTTCAGATGCTGGGCATGATGGTCTCCATGGAGCAGGTTATCCCGTACGCTGCTCTAATGCGAAGGCCTATCCAGTTGTATCTGATGTCTCTGTGGAAACAGAGAACAGAACCCCTGTCAAAACTGGTGCCAGTTTTGGAGCCGATAATATCGCATCTTCTCTGGTGGAAACAGCGTCAGAATCTCCTATTAGGGGTTTCGCTGCACCTACCCTACCCCCAGCTGTCCGTCTACATGGATGCATCGCTGGAAGGGTGGGGTGCCTGCCTGGGAGAACACCAGTTCTCGGGCACATGGACTCTCCCGGAGAGTCAGCTGCATATCAATCTGTTGGAAATGATGGCAGTGGAACTGGTGTTGGAAGAGTTCCTTCCGATGATCAGGGGCAAGGTGATATTGATACGGTCGGACAATTCGACAGTAGTATCATATAAAAATCGCCAAGGCGGGATCAGGTCGCCCACCCTGTGCATCAGGGTGTGGCACTTGATTCAATGGTGCAGGAATTACTCGGTTGTTTTGAAAGCAGCTCATATTCCTGGCCGATTGAACATTCTGGCGGATGCTTTGTCTCGCAGACAGAGAATCTTGCCAACAGAATGGTCCCTCAACCCTCCGGTTCTGCGACGGATCTTCGAGCATTGGGGCAAACCCAACGTGGACTTGTTCGCCACAAAGGAAAATGCTCAAATCATGACATATGTCTCGCCGATTCCAGATCCAAATGCCGTCGATACAGACGCTCTGGCGATAAGCTGGAGAGGGATGCACGCTTACGCGTACCCACCCACCATTCTTCTACCGAAGGTATTGGTGAAGGTCAGGGAGGAACCGTGTCTCGTCCTGCTAATAGCGCCATATTGGCCGAGCAGGGCGTGGTTCACGGATCTTCTAGATCTGCTGGTGGAATATCCTGTGCAGTTGCCCGAGATTCCGAACATAATCTCCCAGGCCAAGGGACGCTTCCTACACGAGCGTCCCGAAATGTTCAAATTGACTGCGTGGATGATGTCAAACAACGTTCCACGTCGGAAGGCTTTTCTCGACAGGCTGCTGATTTCATCGCGGCTGCGAGAAGGAGGTCAACCTTCAAGTCATATAACAACAAGGTTAACAGATTTGCAGACTGGTGTGAATAAAAGGGTATTGATACCTTTCAATCCACTATTCAGCAAATAGCAGACTTTCTCTGTGAGCTGTTCTTTTCAGGACTAGCTCCCGTCACAGTTGCTGGATACAAGTCAGCTTTGGCATCAGTTATCCCTTGTCTAGCCAACAGGGATAGTCCAGAGGTGGCCCAGTTAAATGTGATGTTGAAGGGAATGAGCAATCTCCGCCCGAGACAACCGGTAGTCATTCCAGCCTGGAGTCTATCTTTAGTGCTTAATTTACTGCCCAAGCACCCTTTCGAACCGTTGCGTTCAGCTAGTCTAAAGCATTTGACTCTAAAGGCGGTCTTTCTATTGGCAGCTTCCTCAGCTAGAAGGCGCAGAGAGATCCATGCGCTTTCGGCAGAGAGGAACCGATTTATTGTTTCTGGAGAAGGTCTGCGTCTTCTGCCAAGAGCAGAGTTTATGTCAAAGAACCAATCTTTGAGATATCCCGGCAATCCGATCATTATACCGAAGTTAACTAGGTTTGATCGTGATGCCAGTGTCTGGTGCCCGGTCCGTGCTTTGACTAAGTACAAGAAACGGACTGACTCGTTACGGTCGAACGATAGACATCTGTGGATCTGCCATAAAAAGCCTTATGGCGCCGCATCCATGGATACTATCTCTCGTTGGGCGGTCGAATGCATTCAGACTACTCACGAGATGGCGACTGGGCACCAGGTGCAGGGCGTAAGGGCACACGATGTCAGAGGAATAGCCACCTCGACCGCCCTTTACAATGGTGTTCCGTTAGAGGACATCATGGCCGTTGCACAATGGCACTGTGAGTCCTCATTTACGGATATTTATATGAGGGATGTGTCAGACTCAGCCAATCCACTCGCTTTAGCTGTTTTGAAACGATAGTTAGTGACCACACTGCTTTTCCCCTTTTTTCACTTTGGTAAGAAAAGAACCTAAAGCAGGCATGGTCAGGCGAGAGGATGTCAACCAGATTGTGTCACTGATGGCCGAACCGGTGAATGGTTGGAGGCGGTACGTCTGAAGTCCTGTTATCATAAGGTAATTCAATAAGTGAGAGTTTTTTGTATTATGTATATATATCATGTTCATTCATTTTATATATTCATGCTCATTCCCAGGCTAATACATGGAATATGCAGGGAGTAGTTAACCCTCTCGGCATATTGGTGTTTTCAGGCGAGATACATGTTCGTTAGTTCTCTCCCTTTTCTTAGGAGGAAAAAGGGGGGGGGGGGGGTTGTGACGCGAATGTGATTCGGTTCCGTGAACTTGACGGTCCTTTTAGGTCTCCGTTAGTCAAGTTTGAAGTCTAAAATCTTTCTCCAAGGGGCAAAATTAGCATTTATGGCTTGCCCCTTCCCACCAGGTTACTGATCAAATCTGGTGTATATCAGAAGTAACAGAATGGTGAGTATTGATCGAAGGAGAATGCAGGAAATGTCAATTTCCCTTTCTCCGAGATCTAACAATACTCACCATTCTGTTACGGACCCAGCCTCCCAGCCCCACGGAGGCAAGCCATGGTTTTCTCTTGTTTGGTGGCTATGCAAACAATATGAGCTCTATGGTAAACGGGTACTCGGCAGTTGGGAGCCGAGTACCCGGTTCCCAGGAGTCGGTAAAGCTTTCTAAGTCTATAATCCTAGAGCCGCTGTCAAGGCCAGCTGTATATCAGAAGTAACAGAATGGTGAGTATTGTTAGATCTCGGAGAAAGGGAAATTGACATTTCCTGCAATCTGCGTGTGTATCTGTCGATGTCTGTGCTGACCTGGGCTTAGAATGGAACATTATGTAGTCCAAGTTTGGTGTCGCCTCTGGGGAAAAGTCAATACATCGCAATTGCTGCAACCATATTTAGAGATGCACTATACAAGATGTGCAATACATCGCCGCTGTCCATAAAATTCTCCCAGCAAAGATAGTCCGCGTTTGGTCATGCGCTAAGAATGTCAGAAAACACACCAGCAGAGAGAGGCTTAGAAGTCACCCTACTAGGATCCAACAAATATGACGCCAGGAGATGACGTCATATGTTAGGCCTGCTGCGAGGTGACCTCACGAAAGCCGGATTGTGTACACTCAGATCAAGAATGGACCCGAGGAAGCTAACGATTTTGGCAGAGGACAAGACACAATGGTCAAAACCGAAGAAGGACTGATTGCAACTGTAAGATTTATCTTCTACGACAACCGTAAATACACTAATCATATATACACACCAAACGATCAGGTCATATGTGTGGTACTCATGTTCAGCGGGAAATATTTTAAGTACGTCTACAAATCATATTAATATGGTTAATCGTTGGCTATGGTCACCCTCCTGACACACCGTGGACGTACCACACTATCTGTCCATGCGGTTGATAGTTGCGGTGTACTGGGCGATCTCTGTTGGTAATACCATTTCCAGCGGGATCTATCGGGTGGTGTATGACATACATCTACGATGCTGTTTATGTGATTTTGGACCCAATACAGAGATCATATCCCTCACTCAATTATGTGACATCATACTCAATGGACCTTTTCCAGTTTTAGCTATGACACGCCCATCTCTACGTTAGCTCCACCACACCACTCGTGTTTGGATCGATCGATCTGTGAACTCCTTGACTATCAATTTCCAGAAAACTATACAGGTAAGCTGTTGAATATTTTGGAACTAAATTGACTGGGTGCAGCCAAATGTGTTTCAAAATATTCACCAGCATGTTTATTAAATAGTAGAGACATACAATCCGTACAACGCGTCAGACTATTAAGAGTTAGAGACGGGGCAAACAAAATCATTTATGACGTAATGATTATGACGTAATCCTACATGCTGCTTAGCTGATTATGACGTCATATGACGCCAGATGATAGTTCGATACTCTGGAAAGGTGAATTACGTCATAGGTAGGCTGACGTCACTATCATAATGCATAATAAACGACGTATATAAGATAATGTACCTGCTGAGAAAGTCCTTATCAATTTTTGTAAATATATACTAGGAGTTAACAGGAAAACTAGGAATGCTACTGTGACGGGTGAACTTTGGCAGTCTGCCATAATAATACCTCTCTTGTCCCAAGCAGCGAGGTTCTGGATGAGGTTTTGTGACATTGACTAAAAGATAACAGTTCATCATGCCTATATGCACTCTTGCACCTCGTTAGAAGATACAAATTGGTCAACACATGTAAAAAATATATGGACAAATTTTAACCTTCAGAAAATTTGAACCAATCAAACCAACGTAAATAAAAATGAATCTTACAAATTATTAAAAGATGGCATGTAAACGAGGTACAAATCGACTTGGCTCCTCCATATAGACAGAGATGTTATATGCCGCGTTGGCAAATTCTAACAGTGATCTAAGCTTCGAACTTACAGGACTTTCAAAAATAACTTCCAAATTCAAAACTATCTACTAGTTAATGGAGACTATTATAGCCGTAAGGATTTATCAACCTCAGATTCAGGGCGCATAACTTCCAAATAGAAGTGTGTAGGCTTACTGTTCCAAAAACTCCATTAGAGAAAAGAGTGCCCTTACTTTGCTCTGTTGGAATTGTTGAGAACGAGCAACATTTCATTGTTCACTGCCCATTCTATCCCTCAACTCATTTGTAGATATCTCTAATTTTAGCTTAGACGAAAATTGTGTATTCTTAATGTCGTATAAAAACTGGGACACTGAGGTGTGTAAAGAGGTATTGAACTATGTTTCAAAATGTACCATTATAAAATGCCTTAACAAATACGCTTACCGCTACACCAGCAACAAATGTCTTTGCATAATATATTAGTCTGTCAATCAAACCGCAGACATAAAATGTTTTATGTCATAATTGTTCACGATTCGTACCGTGTGTCTTGTAATCTGTATTATGTCTGTGTAACCCTCATATTTGGCGATATCGTCATGTAAAAGATTTTGTGCCAATAGATAATCTGAATCTGAATCGTATCTAACTGGCCATGGCCATTGGAAGTCTTTCACGAGGTGTACGGATTGTAAGGCTTTAATAGATTTACTATTTTAAAAACTTTTAAAACCATTATTTTGAAGCGAATTTGTGAGGGCGCTGTTGCTGCTATAACCAGTAACAAGACCCAGTCAAATTAGTTTTAAAACGATTCAAGAGCTTACTAGTAAAGTTACCTTGAAATTTGGATTTGGGTAAAAAGTGGGCGGGGCTTAGCTAGAAATGTGCGGTGAATATATAGCAATGTATCCCTATATTGGCGATATTCTGATGTAGATTTAAAGAGGACGACACCGCCATTACAGTAAACATTCTGTTCACTCTTATAGAATGATGTCTACATTTCAGGACTGTGCGGAAATCGGAAATCATAAACCTAATATAGATGCTAACATCCGAATTGGTTAAACGTCTGATCACAAACGGTGGACTGGTGTATATTGAAGTTGTGAAGAGACAAGAGAAACGTCGACAAATGTTGTTGAACAGCTGAAATGGAGCAGGATGTCTCTTACCGTGCTTGACCTGAGGCTATCCCCGGCCAACTGATGATACACACATTATAACACAGATTTCTCGGATGGTACTGGATCGGGGTGGCACTGGACCAATACACAGAAAAAGTGGTATTGGGATCGGCCTAGTAGCCTGTGTTATAGGGACTGGAATCAAATCATGGAGAGAGGACTCAATAGGTATCCTCTTGGCGGGACATGGTCAATACCATGGGTGTAGGAATGCATTTTAACCTAGGGTGGCTAAACTATTGGTGTTCCAAAACCTAGGGGTTGGGGACGCTACGGAGATACACTACTGTTCCTGCTATTGGAATAGAAAATCCCGTGGTCCTTGCACCAGCCCCCTCAATCCACCGCGCACCACCCCCACCCCCACATCCGCCCACCCGTTTCCTACGCCTTCCGGCGCACGTGTAGAATAGATTTATAGTGTTTTTAGTGTTCGCCACACAAAGAATTGGTATGCCTGTTCACCGGCACCCGGATGGCGACTTACCAATCCCATTACGTGGCAAACAGACTTGCAACACCTAACACGACCGGGCCGTGTCTCAAACAGGCGCGCATCTTCTGTTCAACAAAACAAAAGAACATTATTGTATATTATCACCTCATATGGTTTGTAAAGGGCCTAAGTGTAAATACGCTGCACTTGAAATTGAACTGGTTCACTGTCGATAACTGGTCTCCTAACTGGATACGGGCCCAGTCTGTTCTCACTTAGATCATTCATACATAGTCGTTTGGACCAGTCCCTCGAGCGAGACACGGGTACAATTGAATAAAGTGGACCTACACTAAACTAACAAAAATCGTGTTCCTACTATAGAGCTCATAGCCTAATGTTGTTGACAAACATGCCAATAATAAATCCTGTTCTTATCTGTCTTTCGCCCGAGAATGTCACGCGATACGAGAATATGCACAAAGCAAAATCGATGATGTTTTTCCCAAAACTCACATTCTCATTGTAATCCCACCGTTCACATATTTAAGGTAGTTGTTATGGGAATATTATAGCTAGGTATTCCTGGAAGTAGAGATACAATAACCCTCGGTTAGAAGTTTCCAAAAATAAATCCAGCAGGCATCCAGCAAATCACAACGCGCTAAAAGGCAATGCACATTTATTGTGAATCTGGACAGATCAAGCCATGAACGTTACACGAAATTAAAGTGTAAGATGCGATCGTGCGGGAGATCACAGAAGAACTGGACAGTATAAAAACCACTCCATGGTAGAAAAATTGGTAACTCTAAAGGGTGCACAGGTTTTCTTAACACACTAAAGAAAACGCTGCAATAAGGAAAACAGGAAGGGGATAGAGGAATGGAACGGCACGCCGCACAGCGCAATAAGGAATCGAAATTGATGACGATTTTGTCAAATACAGACTCGCAAGAAAAAACAACAAGGGCGTCTTAGCAGCTAAAAAAACCAACTGTGAAAAACATATGGAGAGGAATTCAGTGAATTATGTAAACACCCAGCCAGAAAGTTCTACATCGTTAGTGTAAAAGCTATGCGCATGGGAAATAACTCGTTTAATCATACTACCGTGGTCAGCGACAATTACGGTAATCACATGCATGGAGAACTGCAGATAAAATCGAGATGAGCAGACAATTTCAGAGATCTCTTACCCCAGCTGAGCAAGTTAACACTCAGCCCCAGCTTATCTCAAGCCGACCAGAGAATGAAGAGCCAGCAGTTCTGGAATCAGAGGGCAGACTGCCAGCAGAACCAGCCCTAGGAACAAAACATCCAGTGTAGTAGTAGTAGTAGTAGTAGTAGTAGTTTTAGTAGTAGTAGTAGTAGTAGTAGTAGTAGTAGTAGTAGTAGTAGTTGTAGTAGTAGTAGTAGTAGTAGTAGTAGTAGTAGTAGTAGTAGTAGTAGTAGTAGGATCATCCCCTTTATGTGAATTAGCAGCAGTCGTTGTCATTGCTGTTGTTATTGTTGTCGTAATAGTGGCTGTGTTGGGGCGAGTGTAGGTTAGTTGTTGTGTTGGGGTTTTTTTTATTCATTGTTTTCTCTTGAATAGTATATTGGAAAATATTTATCTCGTTGTATGTTATATCGCTCACAATTCAACGGACAGTGATTCTCATCCTCAACTTCATTACACCCGGGACAAAGACGCTCATTTGTATCCATGCCAATCCACCTTTGCGTTTCTATGGCTAGTCGGTGGTTGAGTGTTCGAAAATGCTGACGCATTAATGCCGCCCGGTATGGCAGACATGTTAAATAATTTTCGAACTGGAATTTTGTATGCATGCATACGAACACCTTGAGCTCTATCAGAACCCCAAACGGATCCATCAACTGGTTACAAGTGACTGCGGGTGTGGGTCAAGAATGTTTACTCTAGCCACTCCTGTGTATTGTATTCTTAGATCAGGTCACAAACGAGGCAAACACTTACCATGAGGCGCTAAATGAATTACTGCTTGCACATATATGATGCCTTAAGAATGAATACAGCGCTGTACTGCAAGAGCATAGAGACAGCTTGAATGATGCGTGTCAACAGTACGATATGAAAATCAGCAGCAACAAGACAGAGGTCATGGTAGTAAGTCGAACGCTTGGAAGGCTGAATATCGACATCAATGGCACGCAATTCAAGCAAGTGGCCGCATTCAAGTACATTGATCTGAGAAGTGCCTTCACAGAAGACAGACGAATGAAGGAATCCCGTCTTAGCTATGCCCCGCCCATCCATAGCTTTTGCCCTGCCCATCTTTAGCTAAGCTCCAGCCACACTGCATCTATGTTGGACTCGACTCATTGACTATCAATTTCCAGAAAACTATCGAGGTAAGTTGTTGAACATTTTGAAACCAAGTTGACTGGGTGCTGTTGATGTCTATAATCCGTCTCCAGTTACGCGTTCGTGAGTAAATTAGCTACACTAATAATGACGTCATTGACTATGATGGCAACCTATGCGTCACATACTTAATTATAACGTTATATGAGTGATGGATAAACTGAACTCCTCCATTGACATGCAGATTACGACCAGAATCCAGAAGGCGCAGAGCGTCAGCGTCCAGGTTTCCACACTCTTATTACACATACATATTGCTATGAAGACCAAGGCGTCACTGATAAACACCATCTTTATACCTACATGCTCATACCAGTGCCAGACATGAACTCTAAGAAAAAACACGAAAGAAGGACGACCACCTGTGAAATGAGATGTTTGGGAAGGCCACTAGATACTAGATTCAGGGAAATGGTAGTAAGAAAACAAATCCAACATCACATTGAAAAGAAAATGCTCAATTGATTTGAAGGTTTGAACAAAATGACTATAAAGCAATCAGCCTTTAGCGCAGAGACCATGTGCTGCTCAGGGTTCAAAGCAAATAGACGAGTAAGAAAATGATGCGTGACAGAAACCCCGCTGAACCATGTCCTATGAACATCCAAGCATATAATCTGGACGCGAACAGAAAGCTTTCTCTCTGCGAATACAACCACCCCAACCCCACCCACCCCAACCCCTCCCCACCCCAACTCACACAGCCCCCCCCCCCCTCCACACACATCCACCCCACAACCCACCACCAAACCATCCCCTCAACGCCCATCCCAATATAAGGCAGATGCTAAAGTAAAGTAAGTACAACCACGGCCCACGTATATTCGCATAGACTCGACGCGTGCACATGGATCATGTATTCAAATTTGATCCTTAATTCTCGAATTCGTACCGGATAAGTCCAACATAGTACACGTCCAATTACAAAAAATTTCAGACAGTTTGGCGTAGGAGAGACCAGAATTAGTACCTCTAAAGAATCATTAATGGTAGTAAATGTATCTGGGAGCGCCTTTGCTTAGGTGCCTAAATCTTTTTTTTTTTCTTTTTTTTTTTTTAGGAAATCAGTACGTACCTTATGAATCTGGTGCAAAAGCACGAGAAACAAAACCCGCAGCCATATAGGTGGTGCCTGGAAAAGCCCCAGACTAGCGACCAAAACAGTGTTCAAAAAGTTACACACCTAATGCCTGGCAACATTACCTGTCCACCTATTGCATCATATACCTTTAAAACCATTATCCTAAAAGCCAGGTCTAACGACCCTCCGCATATGCAATAAGAGAAATTATTATGTTTTCAAATATTAATTAATTTCCTACTACACCAGTCGCCCTAAACGCTTTAACATAACATCTCAAAAAACCCTAATTAAGAGCTCTAACCATAATCCCAATCCTATCCATTCCCCCATACAACATAAGCTACCCAGTCATCAGCCACACCCATCCACCCCCAGCCCACCTAAACCACCGTATACATACACACACTCATCAAGGCGCACACTCACACGCACGCACGCACACACGTCCACTAAAACGCACTACCTGAATCACCACCTGACCCCTATAAGTTCAGGTCCCAATGACCTATAAAATACCATAAATTTCAATAAAGCCACTTGCTGCTAATTTAGGCTCAGTCTGATTAGCAATCCAAGACATCACCATCCCACGGAAACCGTGGTGGCAGTCCTAAACCGGCCAAGGGTCCACATTGGCATCCCCTGGATCAGACATTACACCGGCTGCATATGGGCGTACAACATCATCATATTTCCTTTATTATAATTTTTTTTTATTTATTTTATTTAATTATTTATTTATCTTTCTTTTTCTTTCAAAATCTTGTTAAAAACAAGAAAGCAAAAACATAAATACTCAATAATTAAATAACAAATAATTAAAAGACAAAACTGTACATTTCCCCATATCCCATTTAAAACCCACCAATCCCCAATTTTCTCAATCTACACAATCCCCATATACACAAAAATACAACTATGTATAATTCCCCAACCCTTTTCATGGCCAAAACCCATCCCAACAAGAGCCCCGTTTTAGCGTTAATTACAATCCCCATCCCATATTTAATCCATCTATACACCCACCCCACTCACAAACCCCTACATAACAACACTGGCCAAGAACCGAGAAAGTACACCTGCAGGCCCAAAGAAGCCTATCTCCAGGATTCCACAACCGAAACGGTCAGCTCAATACCTGAGTCAGTCATTCCAGTGGTAATACACCCGATGACAGACCTCTCCCTGCCCACAAGTAGCGAGAAAAAACCACTTACCATCTCGAACCAAATCAATCAGAAAAGGCCAATGTCCTTTTTTTTTTTTAAAGAATAAATAATGAAAACACTGTATTTACAAAAATAATGAATGACATATAACAAACCAAAAGATGATATATTTAAGGGAGACCACTTAAGCAAACACAAAATTTATATTAAGCATAATAATTTCCCCTACAATTCACACTTAAAACCTAAATATATACACACACATATCAATAATCACGCACCCACGCACAGGCACACGTAGGCACGCGCACTCATACAATTACTCATGGACCCTAAACAGGGCTGACGTCACAATTATGACGATCATCGACTTGTTGAATATTTTGAAACTAACTTGACTGCCGCCGCCATAGGTAACAACCAAACACAGTCAAAACAGTCTCAAAATCATACCTGTTTTACTCTGACATTAAATAAACGAAGAAATCAAAGGTTTAATCGACCCCCACACGCGCAACGAGTGGCCAGAGCTAATTCAGAAGATGGCAGGAGATAGATTTAAAACCACCCCCTCCCTTCCAACTGTCTACGTCCAGACAAAAGCCTCCGAGTGATTCACAAATAATAACTAACTGTACCGCACACACATACCACCTCACACACGCACATTCTCATGCACCCACATTACTCACAGGCACGCTCGCAGGCACACATGCACGCAAACGCACAGCACACAGGCAGGCACGCACACACTCACATACCAATGTTCCTGAACCACTCGTAGCCCAACAACCGATGCAACAAGCAAAACTTTGACAATTCAATGCATTATTCAGCAGTTCATTTTGAAAGAAAATTCAGCTGGAAACTGCTACCACCCGAGGCAGCAACAACTTCCAGTCAAATCCCCCACAAACCAAACACGCCCTGTATAGTTACTGTAAAATTGAGATATCCGGTATTCATGTTTAAACTGTAGTAGCGCTGGCCCAGTGTTACAGCAATAGTCGCTATGTATGTATATAGCTATAGGCCTGTAAAGCTGTGCCCTGATCTACACAGGGCAACTTCTGCGAAATTGACATGAGACAGAGGAAGATGATTATTGGTCGCTGATTGGCTGAGCGCGCTCTGGCTGCTTGGAGCTGACGATAAGAGAAATTTATGAATGGGACGGCGTAGTAAACGTAGTATTTTATAATAGTACAGGCGCATTCCAGATTTTAAAGGAATAGCGTCGCGTTCGCACTGCATTTAGGCCTGCAATACACGCGTATACACGCGCCTACACGCATATACATACATATACGCGCATGTCCCTACATACATATGTATGCCAGCTTACATATATACATGTAGGCCTACATACCCACATACATACATACCTGCGCACACACGCGCGCGCACACACATACGCCCCATCTGGCGCTAATCAAAGGTATAAACCAGTTGATTATTAGTTCCAACCGAACAGAATAATTTTGAATTTAGCCAATATTTTTCAAAATCCGATTCGGAAAGCCTATGTCTATCAATAATAATTCGAAATTGTAATTTTGCCAAAAAGGAACATATCAAATCTGTTGCAGTTACATCTACCAATTTAGTTTGCTTAACCGGAAATCTAAAACACCAGATAGAGTTTATCGCCAAAGCAGCCAGGAATATGATGAGCTCATTACACTCTCGGCTCCCTCCTGCAGCTGAAAAACAGAAGAACTTCATTAATGTTGGCATCCAGGGTTACTCGACCACAAGAGAGCTGCGCTATCCATGTCTTAATTATATTAATTAGAGGCTGGGCAAATTTACAAAAATAAAATAAATGCTCAGCTGTCTCTAATGGATGGTGACATAATGGACAATCAAAGGAGCGACCAAGACTGATTTTCTTTAAATATTCACCTACTGGTAGGACATCATGACATAATTTAAAGAGCACCGTCTTCAGCGTCGGGTCTAAAAACTTTGAACTAATATTACGCCATGACGCTGTAAAATTAATATTTCTAAATTTCTTCTCAACCCTAAGGTCAATTGACCGTTTATTGAGTAATAAGAGGTAAAATTCACCAGAACTTATTGGTTTCATCCAGTCATGATCAGGATATACCTGCCTAAATTCAATTTGATTGTTGAAAGTTGTTGCATCAACGATTTTCAACCAACTTGTTATCAAATCTTTATCTAGTGACAATTATCAGCTTATTGTGTTGACAACAATTTGACGGAAAGATGTCGCTGCCATAGGCATCAACAGTTTTCAGCAAACTTGTTATAAATATATTTGTTGTCACTTGCGCCATAGTAAATATGCAACTAGTATTGTATTGTACTATGCTATGCTTACTATACACTCACTGTGGACGCCAACAGAAGAATGACTAGCATTAGCATTGCTAGAATGGCTTTATACGAAGAAATGCTACCCGGCGAAGACAATAGACGCCCAAAATAATGGTGCCTGCAAATAGCCATTTAAAATGGTGGCTATACTACTAGTTAGTTAGTGTCCATAAAGTATCAAATAGTCCTAAATTTAGCTACGATATGTATATTTAATGAATAGATGATAACTTTAAGGCGGCCACACTCGCTACGCTCACAATGTGGTAATATACATACACGACACAGTTATATTATTCTACTGGCTAGGATAGATATATAAATACATAACAAGCTGGTGTAAAACTATTTACGATAGCAGCTGAGAGACGAATCGGGTAAAGGTAAGATTAGGTTAGATTTCTACTTAGATATATACGGGCATACTGGATATTGAATTACGCTGTATGGCTAATATTCAGACCAGTGCAATCAGAATGTCTGAAGAGAACCAAACTAGACAGCACCTCATCAGTCATCCAGACCAGTTGCTCACACCTATCTCAATGTACCTTTCCAGAGAAATGAATTCATATGACGTCATAATCGGCTAAGCGGCGTGTAGGATGACGTAATAATCATTACGTTATAAATAATTATATACAGTTTTTAACTCTTAATAGTCCAACACGTTGTACAAAATGTATGTCTCATTTAATAAACATGCTGTTGAATATTGTGATACGACTTTGACTGGGCGCGGTTGCTACCATAGGCAGCAACAGCACCCAGTCGAATTAGATTCTAAATATTCAACAGCTTACATGTATAGTTTTCTGGAATTCATGGTCAGGGAGTTCAGAGATCGATCAATCCCAACACGATCAAGATGTGGGCGGAACTTAGCTAGAGATGGGTGGGGCATAACTAAACGATATGTGAACATAGTAATCATACTCCAGAACCACACGCACGCACGCACGCACCCACGCACGCACGCACGCACTCACGCACGCACGCACGCACGCACGCACGCACGCACGCACGCACGCACGCACGCACGCACGCACGCACGCACGCACGCACGCACGCACGCACGCACGCACGCACGCACGCACGCACGCACGCACGCACGCACGCACGCACGCACGCACGCACGCACGCACGCACGCACGCACACACACACCAATCTACGCACGCACGCACCAATCTACGCACACACGCACCAATCTACGCACAAACGCACGCACGCACACGCGCCCGCACACGCGCGCGCACACACACACACACACACACACACACACACACACACACACCAGTCTACGTAAGCACGCACGCACGCACACACGCTCCCACTTCACAGATACAACCACACGTACATACATACATACACATCCCCAGACACACCAACACAATTACCCTACATCTACTAAACACACGCGCATCAATCAGACAACAGCAACAAACTACAACAATAAGATTAGCTTGACTATTATAAAATCAGGTCACAATGACCCATAATACTTTATAGATTCCAACTGAAGTTAATTCATATTAAGTTAAAATAAGTCTGGTTACCAATCATGGACATCACCATCCCACGGAAACCGTGATGGCCGTCCTACACAGACCAGGGGCCCGCAGTGGCATCCCCTGGGTCAGACACGGAAACCGTGGTAGCAGTCCTACACCGACCAGTGGTTCACATTGGCATCACTGGGCCAGACCTTACACCGGCTGCACATGGGTGTGCATATCATAATCATTCCTTTAATTGTATTTATTAATTTATTTATTTATCTTTCGTTTTCTCTTAAATTCTTCACACACATTGTGACCATCCGTGAACTAGATAATTGATCCGTTGACCTCAAACTCAAAGCAATCATAAAATGTCTCAATATGAAGGCTTGTACTAAATCTGGTGATTTTACCTTCTTGTATTTCAGAGTTATGACCAAAATGTGTATTTCAGAATGCACTTAGTGACCCCGTGACCTAGATATGTTATGCTTTGTCCTCAAACTCGTATAACCTCTAGCTGCCTGTGCTATACAATGGATGTGCCTAATTTGGTGATACTACTTACTTGCCTTCTCGATTTATGAATTAAAATGTGTATTTCGGGATGCACTTAGTGACCCTGTGACCGTAAAATATGGCGCGTTTACCTCAAACTCATTTTAACCTAACCATCTACAATACGAATGGATACGCCAAATATGGTTATTCAAACTTCTTGGATTCCGGCGATATCGCGCGGGTAGACAGACGGGCAGACAGGCAGACAGGCAGACATACAGGCAGAGAGGCAAGCAGGCATGCAGGCAGGCAGGCAGGCAGGCAGGCGGACGGACGGACGAACGGACGGACGAACGAACGAACGAACGAACGAACGAACGAACGAACGAACGAACGAACGAACGAACGAACGAACGAACGAACGAACGAACGAACGAACGAACGAACGAACGAACGAACGAACGAACGAACGAACGAACGAACGAACGAACGAACGAACGAACGAACGAACGAACGAACGAACGAACGAACGGACGGATGGACAGACAGACAGAGAGAGAGAGAGAGACTTAGCTGTCGCGAGCCGCCTCCTTCTCTTGCGTTTACGGTTTAATAGCTAAATTTGGGCAAGAATATCAAAATATGTGTTAACTGAATGCCCGTGTTAAGGCCAAAAAAGTATATTTTGCAAATGTATCACTGGAATGACTGGCTGGGTTATCGAGCCAGCCATTCCAGTGGTAAATTATAAAAGTGTTCTCTTAGCCTGTTAATGGGCATTCCTCAAGCCCATAGCACAGTCGTGTTTTGGTCAGCTTTACTATGGACTTGTTAATGATTAGGTACAGATTGGCACCAGAACACGTGTTTCCGGCCACCCATGGTGACGTGCTTAAAGCGGCTGTACTCTTCCTGAACCACGCTGAACAATATGACGTCAGTAAAGACAGAATCGCCATTGCAGGTTGGTGGCCGCCTAAAGATCGATACACACGACACAACAAGTTGCATACAACATGCTGTAAGTGTGTACACACAATCAAACAATTTGTAAACAATATGATGTATACAACATGTTGTACCGTGTGTACCCACTTACAACATGTTGTATGAAACAAAAAGCTGGATGGAAAAAAAATAGAACAGTGTTCTATTTGCATCCAACTTTTTCATCCAACTTTTTCATCCAACAAGTTGTACCGTGTGTATCGGTTTCATCCAACATTTTATGTGACCAATCAATAGACCTTTCTAGTTTTAACCATGCCCCGCCCATCGCTAGCTAAGCTCCACCTACACTTCGCCCGTGTACAAGCTATTCTAAGCGTTTATGCTTAATTGAGTCATTCATTCTGAAATTAATTATGACGTCATCCCACAAGTCACGTAGTTTAATATAACGTCATAAATGTATTGAGCTTTTCTAGGAGTACGAGTGTTTAATTAATGTGAAAATACAGGACTACCTCAATCGCGAAAAAACAAGGTGAAATGTAATATTTTACTAATTCTGAAATTTGCCATGTAATATTTTATGCCTCTTAGATTTTGCACAAATGTTGCATGCAACTTGTTGGCTTGTATGTACTATCGGAACCAACTTGTTGTATACAACGTGTTGTGTCGTGTGTATCGAGCTTTAGCTATATCACGCACGCACGCACGCACGCACGCACGCACGCACGCACGCACGCACGCACGCACGCACGCACGCACGTACACCGGCACGCATGCGCGCGCACGCACTCATGCACGCACGTACACCGGCACGCATGCGCGCACGCACGCACGCACGCACGCACGCACGCACTCATGCACGCACGTACACAGGCACGCATGCGCGCACGCACAAGCGCACGCATACACTAGGATTATTAGACAAAGTATTATTATTATTATTATTATTATTATTATTATTATTATTCAGACGACAGTGCAGGGGATAATTTAGCCTCAACCGCGTGTCTGGCTTTGAGAGATTCTCATCCAGAATCAAAAGTGAAACTGCAAGTACTGATCGACGCGGCGTGTCGGGGGTGGGGGGGGGTGAGCGGGGGGGGGGGGGGGGGGGGTGTCGATGCCATCTTTTCAACAAAACTATAAGATTGCGAACTTTATACTAAACAAGAAACAAGTTGTTGACTGTTTATTGAATTACGCTCTATGATATACTGACCAGAAGCTCCCGCAAGTGGTAGAACATAACATCATCAGAATTGAACTTGAAAAACGCAACAAGAGATTCCGTGATTATTTAGAACACAAACATATTGCTCTATCTCAAATTCCAACATGGTATATGGCACCACCTGAAAACAAAGTATGCCATCTTGATGCGGCCGTCGAGAGCCGCCTTCTGTCTCAAGTCAGAAATCCACACTTCTCACCTTTACTTTGCCACGATCTGAGTAATTTACCAGAGGCATATCTCATAGTGTCTGAGTATGAGGTCATCCGCGATTCCGGCATTGTGTACATTAGAAGACTTCTTCTTAGTAAATATTTACGTGCTATCGCTGATTCATTGCTCGTATCCTGACGTCATCCAGTTTCTTGATTGATGGGCAGAAGGATGGAGCGGATGACGTTATTATTCCTGTCGTGCATATGGATTGATATTCCTACATGAGATTATACTAATGCACAATGACTGACAGGTATCGATGCTGTTATTATTAATGTAGCATGGATCGACCTGTCGGGTACGAGCCGTACCAGCTAAGCTGGGTTCGCGCCGTTCCTCCTGGATTCATTCCATAAAGCACTCACCCTGGATAGAGCTATAAGCGTGTATAAGCCTATACGGGAGTTCGTTAAAATGCGTGGCGCGCATGCGCGCTATCGCTATATTGACAGAGCGCGTGTAGCGCGTCCAAGAGCAAGCGGCGCTTTTAGCGTGCCGAGTAGGCACATCTTAATTCTTAAATAATTATTTGTTTCTGTTGAATCTGGTATCTGTCAACACTAGAATTCGATGGGCTTCTCAAACCTATAAACCGTTTTAAAATCGGTTCAGAAATGGCTGAGTTATCGCCGTCTTTCTCCGTTAAATTATTCTCAAAACGCTTTTAGTGTGCCGAGTAGGCACATCTTAATTCTTAAATACGTATTTGTTTCCGTTGAATCCGGTATCAATCAACACTAGAATTCGATGGGCTTCTCAAATCTATAAACCGTTTTAAAATCGGTTCAGAAATGGCTGAGTTATCGCCGTCTTTCTCCGTTAAATTATCCTCAAAATATTATATAAAGAGCTAAATAATCAGTGATTTGCATACAGGTGACGTACTACCTCATCTACACATCTATATCTATCATAATATTTAGATAGATGTGAAACGTCACGGATTTCAAGCACTCTGATTGGCTGGTTCAGCTAAATTCTCATTGGTTGAAGCAGCCAGGTTCTGACGTTACAGAGAGGATAAAAGGGAATGATTTCCTCAAATCGAGAGCACAGGCGTGAGTCTAGACCCTAGCATATAAACGCCTTAAATATTACAACACACACACAAATCGAGAGCGTCGTCAGCCGGGGGCCGGCCAGTCAGGAGCTGCCCGAGTACGGGATGCTGACTGAATAACTGGAGCACCGAAGACGGAATTCAGCATCATCTCGGTACGTCACAACTTCCAGTTCAGTTTTCGGGCCACCGCACCGTGAAGTAGATCATCATGGTGTAATCTGTTCTTGTTTAATTAATAACTGAATAGGAATTATTTAATGGTGGACCCGTAAGTTCCAGTTATGTAATTCTACATGACGTAGAGCCGGCGATGTTCCTCGGTGGATAACTCACCGGACCTTCGTGGATATTCGTGTGTGATAGTTTAACGTTTTGACCGCAGCCAAGTAAACTTTGCTCGGTGCACCACAAGAGCTATTTGACGCACCCCGCACCGTTAAGCTTAAATAAGTATATCTTGATTACAACTGTATCAATAACCCTCTCAGTTAATGGGTTATCTTAACTTTACAACTCACCGTTGTTATAACGGGAATTTTCATGTCTACTGTATTACTGTGTAGAACTTACTAGTTATTCAGTAGACTTTACTTATAACTGTGTTATACTGTCCTGAGATCGTACCGCTACCGTCCTGGAACAACATTCGGGAACCCCGTCTTGCGGAGCATCAGCGTGCGGAGACAACCTCCAGCTTCCAGACAACGTGTCGACTCACGTCACGGTTTTAGTGACGTCTCAATTTCAGTAACATAGTAGCCCGCAACTAAGAATGGCTACTGGGTATTCAAGTAACTACACATGATATATCTTCAATTACATCTTTACTTATTCATTAGTTACCCGTTTAATTATTCTTTAATTACCGTATTTTCCTCTGTAAACGGTACCGATGACTAACAGGCACCTTGCCCTGTAGGTGGGGCTTAGAATACACCTTCCGTATCCTCTGCGTGTCGGAAGAGGCGACTAAAGGAGGTAAGGGTGAGGTTACCCTGACAGAAACCTCGAGTGCTGAAGACGGAGGTTCCAGGCCGCACGGCGCACTCTAATAAACCATGAATCCACGCACTTAACGCTTATGATCATGTCGATAGTCACTTACAGGACTGGCGGTATGATCAGCGAACGAAAAGAAGAAAGAAGACTAACAGGCACCTTCCCGGTCTTAGGACCGCAATTTATACGTTCTTAATTTGTACTGTCTATAGTTATCCTTACTGTAAGGTGCTTTAACTAACCGCACCGTATTAGGTCTGTTAACCTGTATTATCACCGTTCTAATCAGATAGTATATTGTTTTGTATTTGGTTAGTTAGGTATATGGCAAGTAGCCATCCGTCGATATGTTTTGTTTATTTATAGAAAACTTAGGACCGCAGTGCATTTAGGAAATACTGTATAGCAACATTTATATATGCGTCACCATTTCCCCCCACCGTCATGTTTCACTAAGGTCGCTGTCCGTGCTATTAACTCTGTTTAGCCGGCATGCTACCGACTAAACCTTTCTATTTAGCTCGATAGGATAGGGTTACTATGATTAGAGACAATTTCTTCGTTAGGAGACATATAGTGTACGCCTCTTTTCCGGTCGTTACGGTAATCTATCCCCGTGTACCGGCAAGGTTGTGTTAAATTGGCCAATATACCTATAGGGCCTCATATTTTTAAAGTTATTATCATTCTTTATGTTCCACTAAGCCATATGGCTTCTTAATTGTTTGGTAGTCCCTATCCGCACCATGGACTGATCCGACCATGGGAAACTATTGGAGGTGTCCGAGCGTTGATGGCCAGGGTGCGGTGTTACATACACCTCCCCTGTATCTTCGGATACTGGTTAGTTAGTGTCATTGTCAATGTAGGAAACACTGCGAAAACATTATTATTATTATTATTATTATTATTATTATTATTATTATTATTATTATTATTATTATTTGTCTTTATATCTTTTAGGATATATCTCCCGCACCGCAGTGCATATCTGGGCAACTTGGATATAAACCTAATGTTAGGTCAATAACTTAGCTCCATAAGACGTGGTGACGGACGAGATGCGCATCTGCACCGAATTCTGTACAAATGTCTGGGCATGATGTTAGAATCGGCCACGCCCTTGAGGGAAGGACATTTGCGGTGGCCATTCGTCTCTCTAATCCTCACCATAACGGCAGGTCAAATTGGAATAATCTGCCTGTGTAAAAAGGTAACCATCGTCTGTGATGTTTTATGTGGTTACTGAGCAAGGCATCCGGATTCTCACCGAGCTCGGGATGTTCTGCAATGTAACATGTACGCTCACAGTATCCAAAGCTAGGTAGGGTTCCGGCCATGTGCGGCATAAAATAGTTCGTGTCTCATAAACCTAAGTGATAGGTTAGGCATGGAAGAAGGCCTGCATAAATAAAAGCGGCGCCTACTAATTCAGCATCTTGGAACTGCATAAGACAGTGACTTGTGAATCATGTCGGAATCGCTCGGCTCGTCTTTACGTAAAACAGCACGCAACACTTTTTGTTATAATTTCACTATGATGACTCTTTCTTTACAACACTTTTGGTTGAATACAGAGTGACCCCTTTTTGGCTCTGTCTGTCCCTCCGCTTGTGTGTGTGTGTGTGTGTGTGTGTGTTGTAATATTTAAGGCGTTTATATGCTAGTTCCCAATGCTAGGGTCTAGACTCACGCCTGGCCTTTATGGTTTCTGTTGAATTCTTATGAATTCTTGTGACGTCGGTTTGTGCATTAGCTTGTGTCTCTGTGTGTGTGTGTGTGTGTGTGTGTGTTGATCGTTGTCTCTCGATTTTGTCTCATGTTGCTGTTCTTGTCCATGGCTTTTCTGTTGCTCCTCATGCTTGGGCGTGGGTGATGGGGATGGCTTAACCTGGACCTAATGAGGGTGGGGAAGAGATGGGGTAGGTGCTGAGTCGGGGGGGGGGAGTAGGTGTGTACGGTCTTATGACCTGATGTACCCAAGGGGGGGGGGGGTATGTCCCTCCGCTTCTGCGGTGGCAGCATTTATCTGTGACGGAGGCCCACGCGAGGTGCTTGCCTCTCTCAAGGATCCAGTGACGGTGACCCGCTCAAGGCTACTACTTTTCACCCAATGACACAGCATCAGAAGTAATGCCTGCGTAAGACACAACGCCTCTCGCCACTCAGGATTTTCTTTTTCTTTCCTTTTCCTTTTCAGCATAGATATACTAGCTTATATTAAGTTAATTAGTGTTATCGTATGCGGGAGCCTCCTTTAGAGGGGCACCTCTGCGGACCTGCGAGTCTGTGTCGTACATCCGGTGACTCCACGTTAAAAGGTTCATCAGGCTGTCTCTATGTTATGTATTATCTAAATAGCATTGTATCACAAACTTGTACGGTTTGTTTAGGTATATTTAATTACTTTTAGTTATTTTAGGTCACTCTTCAACATCTTGTAGTCCATCGATCACGAAATTGCTATGGACAGGCATACCGGTGACACAAATTCATGGCCTGACACTGTACAAGTTAATGTTAGCGGCGATGGCCGCACGGCCCCACCGGAACGATTGAGTTCCACCGGCCTTAGGAGCCGGTCTTTGTTTCACGCTGGTCAGCGTCGTTCGGAGTCTGTAACCCCGATACCGGGAGCTAACCTGCATCACCGTTCGTCGAGCACAAGTGGCGCGGCGTACACCTTAGAGCGACCCGACGCGACCCGGCGAGCTACATTAACCCGTTGATGTCTCAATTCCAAGAATCTCAATTTAAAGGTAACTATATAGGCCTACGTAAGCGGATGACTATTTTGAAATTAATTTAATACTAACATGGAGCTGCCATCGTGAGCAATGGTCAGTGCTCAATCAAATACATTTCAAAATATTCAACAGCATATTAATTAAACGGTAAAGGAGTTTCAAAATGTGTCTCTTCGAGGTTGGTTGGTTTTGTGGTTTTATCAGGGACGACCGGAAGTTCATCCATAGGCCCCGTGCTACATAGATCTAAATAATATTTTGAAAACTGAAATAAGCAAAAACTAATTTGTTGCTTATGATGAATGCGCCATTGTTGCTGTCCCCCTGTGTACTGTTGCTGTGCATCTGCGCGTGGTGTTGTGTTGTTGTTTTGATTGGATTGGGTTGGGTGGGGTGAATGGGTTAGTTTTTAGTGGGTGCCGATATAACTTGGGTTTTGGTCTGGAGAAGGGCAAAGTCTGTGAAATTAAACCAGCAAGGCAAATTAGGCTAAAATTGAAACAAATATTATATTCAAGTGAGATGAAAATCAAAATTAACGCTATCAAATCAAGAAGAAATACATTAATTGTCATGTGAATAAAAAGATCAAGAAACGGGAAACAATGAACTGAAGATATGGTGTATATAAACGAAATATCTTGAGATTAGCACTCAGAATCAAAACCTGTTGCTGTTGAAATAATAAGATGGGTGCGGGTGTCGCTGTTCATGGATTGTCAGAGTCGTCAGTCAGGAGGTGGAGGCGGAGGAAGAAATTCCAAAGGAAGAAATTACACAATTAAAACCGTATTCAGCGGGTATAACAAATGTCGGTCGGATCAAATGGTTAACAGTATTGCGTTATTGCATTATTAGCCTCTTCGATGCCTTTATAAAATCGGCCATTTTACGAGCGTTCTCAACCAAACCAGTTACCCTACGACCGGTGTGCTGTAGACCTGACCATTCTCATCAACAAAGATGCGGACTCTGTTAGCGATGTAGTCTCTTTGTAGCGGCGTGGTCAAAGCTACAATCGCTACCTGAAAAGCGAGGGCAATGGTGTGTGTAGGCATTTAATGGTCAAGGCTGTCTATGCAAATTGAACTCGTTGCTCGGTGAATGCCCATTTGCAGGTCAGGGAGAATCTATTTTTAAAAGTGTGCCACTGTAATAACTAGCGCGATTATCGAGCCAGCCATTTCAGTGGTACATTTTCAAAGATCCATTTTACTTGGCCTGCAAATGGCCATTGTACATGGACGGTCACATGCGTGTATGCAGTATGCCAATACGTGCGCGGCAATGTGTATGCGTGTTGAACGTAACAGGATGCCACGCAGCGTGGAAATTCTTTCATTAAAATCAAGGCTACAATGTTATAATCCTATATGATGGCTTAATATTAGTAGTAATGGGTGGCGCTGGACGTTATTATTCTTCCCAGCAGGAGGTCTTCGAGAACAATGGGTTTTTCACGAGATCAAAGGAAAAGCTAGTGGAATGGAATGTTGAGAACAACGGCGCTCAGGGGCACACGCATTCTAGAGAACAATGACGACTATAACGCCACGTTTTCTCGATAACAATGACGTCCACCCGCACATGTATTTGAGACTCTGCCTCACTCTGGAAAGTTCTATTATTTTGAGTTAGTTAACCCTTAAATGTTTAAAAGTTGTGTATTTTACGTTTAAACGTAGTGGCGGCACGCCCCCCTCCGTGGTTATCTACCGTTGTAAAAATAATAAGAGAGTAATGTAAAATAATAGAGTTTAAGTGGTGGTCTGATAATGGAGGTCGTAGGAGTATGAGGTTGAGGATGTATGAGGAATTACGGTATTGATGTTTGAACATAATTTGACTGTTTCGTCGCTAATGTCTTTAGTAAACTGTAGAATATTTAGAGACTGCCTGTGAGCTGTTACTGTCTTAGCAACAGCTACCAGACAGATTAGTAACAAAATGGATTTTAAGAGGTGGTCTGATAGTAAACGGTAGAATATTTAGAGACTGCCAGTATGCTGTTACTGTCTTAGCAACAGCTACCAGATAGATTAGTAACAAAATAGATTTTAAGAGGTGGTCTGATAATGGAGGTCGTAGGAGGAGGAGGTTGATGATGTATGAGGAATTACGGTATTGCTGTATATTTTGAAAATAATTTGACTGTTTCGTCGCTAACGTCATTAGTAAACTGTAGAATATTTAGAGACTGCCTGTAAGCTGTTACTGTCTTAGCAACAGCTACCAGACAGATTATCAACAAAATATTAAAAATAATCTTGTATTAATGGTATGTTCGGTTGGAATGGTAACCAAGACTTGGTGGTGATGAATTGGATTGTATCATGGGTTAAAAAGAAGTTAACCCTAATACCGATGAATATATAGCTCATTTTCATCGATACCATACAGGTAAACTGTTGAATATTTTGAAATTAATTTGACGTCGCTAACGTTATTAGTAAAACTATTTTTTGTTGAATATTTTGATTGACTTTTAACCGTCATTATGCACAAATTGTTTTTTAAATACTTTGCAATAACGTCAATCGTTTTAGATACGATGGTTAAAATGTGGTCATTATATCTCTGAGGATTCCGTTTATAGAATTGTATGTAGAGCGTACTTATGCTAAAAAGATTATTTGTTGCGTATGATTTAAACATATGTTTTGAATATCCGTGAGATCAAGCTTGAATCGAGATACAAACATACCATGTGTTAATAATGAAAGAATGTGTTAGTACCTCAAGTCTCGTACTATGTGATTTTTAGAAATATTCAAAATTACTATTGAATTATCACCGACTCGCTAGGAGATTTTACTTTGTAGTTGCGAAGGTGTACAGCTTTGTGCTCTGGATACAATATCGTATCGTTTCCTAGTTCTTAGCCGAGTGGACATATGTAGTAATTCCCTCGGGTAATTATTAGAATATCATGTTTTGGTGCGTGAGTGCTTTATGCATATTTATGGTGTGTTCGCGCATTACTCATATTAACATTAAACATGTACGCTTCATTCTCTTTAAGGTCATGCGATGTTAGATTTTGTCAATGCCTGTTTCCTCGCGAACTAATAATGTCGTTGGTATGTACCACGACGAAAGGCTTCACCCATGGTGGAATATGTGGTTGAATGCGTCTGTATCATTAGAAATCTGTTACTGATCCATCATCCACAAGTGTGTCCTACTTTTTTCCGCATACGTACCCACACACACACATGCACCTGATACACCAACACACGCACGTACTGCGCATACCCTCACACGTGTTACGATATACGCGTGACGACGCACGTGTGGTTCTACGCGCATGCCCCTTGTCACCCGTGTTCCCTATCCCCTATGCGTGTACGTCGTGCGTGCGTGCGTGTGTGCGTCTTTTTTATGTACCCGTTTGTGTGTGGGTGTATGTAACATAATTTTGGTTTTTGGTGGCCCCTTAAAAAAGAGGCCTATTTTTCTTATTTTTTTATTTTGCTAATGTAAATATTTCTATCTCAATTAATGCAAACGATAACTTCTGTCTTGTTGGCACGACATACACATACAACAATCATTACGAAGTTGGTACTTCGTATGCAACCATTTGTTGTAATTGCGTTCGTCCGGATCTGCTAGATATTCTCTCCAGCGGTTACAGATTTCATGCAATGACATTGCAAATGGTTGCCGTACTGCAACCTCTTTATATTGGTTCCATTGGATGCAACTGCAATTAATAGGCGTAGAACCTATCGTTCTCCATCGATCACATAATTGAGATTCCATTTTACGTGTTTTGGCAAATTCAAAAAGCTGTATGCCTTACTAGTCATGCTTTTATAGCTAAAATATGAGCTGTCAGTAAAACTATCTTTCTAATCTGAACACGCCCTTATTTCGGTCACATGTTTTTTCTCCACCGCTTAACATCATCGGTTTACAAAACATTACTTTCGCACCATGTTTGAATGACATTCCAGTTATAGAAAACTGGAATTGATACGCATGGTTTCCTCTGTATTCAAATATGTCCGCATTTTGTCATTGTCGCGGTGTGAATACGATTAATTATGGATCTTTGTAACATTGTGGTATGCCTCGCGTGCCTAGTGTACCATTAAAAATTTTATTTAAATCAAAATAGCGATAATTGGGGATGGGTGAGGGGTGAGAAGGGAACACGAAGAAATAATAACATATTTTTACAAAATGTATTTTTTATTGACACGTGCATTTTTCTTATGATAAATATTAGCAACATTTATTCACGATAATTAAAAAGAAAACATAGTACATAAATAATTATACATTAAATATGAACATTTTTTCTGTTTATTCATAATCCTGCATGTCAGACGTTTCACTATCGCGTCATTTTTGTCTCTGTTTCTTAGGGCCCATAATATGT
Source organism: Chaetoderma sp. LZ-2023a (assembly GCA_034401795.1). NCBI lineage: Eukaryota > Metazoa > Mollusca > Caudofoveata > Chaetodermatida > Chaetodermatidae > Chaetoderma > Chaetoderma sp. LZ-2023a. The sequence goes on from CM067375.1 coordinate 67,965,544, forward strand.
GTTTCATTTGTACACCTCTCGAACGATGGTATAAGAAATATATGCAATAATATCCACAAGTTGTCGTCACGGCTGGTTGAACACGTACATTGTTGTAATAATAAACATGCGCACGGTGTCAATTTTGTACATTTGATATCATTCTTCCGTCAGAAGGGCGTCTTCCATATGGATCAACGTATTCAGCATCTCCATTTCTACTGTGATAAACCGCCACCCAATGTTGTCCGGATTTATTACTGGGATGCGTGTTTATTACTAATGAGGCCGGGAGATATTTAATATGTGTGGGTACATTGTCAATTGGAAAGACACCAAGAAAGTGTTCACGCGTTTTAATGTCGCCGAATAATAGATCCTCTATTTCAAATGTATTCAACATATTTGTTAATAATCTGTTAATACGTTAAAGTCTGATCCAATTTCTATCGTATTATCAAATTCAGCATAGCAAATTACATTGGATGTAGCGGCAAGTGCTTGAGCAAAGTGGAAGACCACTCTTAGCGAACCAGTGCGTGTAGGGTAGCGATGCTCTGAATCAGCTAGATCTGGCATAAAATCCCATGCGAACAATGTGGTTCCATGTCTGAACTGAGTCTTATTTATCAGGTAGTCACGGTCTTTGAATAACGCCCCAGTACCGCTGAATAGTGAGAAATAAGCGTCCGAGTAAATGGCGTCGCTAAACGAGGGACGTATTGGCGATGTTGTAACCTCTTCTCCATTTATATAACATGTAGCGTAGGTAGTGTTATTGTTATCAAACTTGAATGGATTTTTATGCACCACACCATTATAGGCATCATTAGGTACAAAAGCGAATAATACTCTAGTAGGTAGCTGACCAATAAAGATATTATCTCAATCGATGCTCATAACACCGCTAGGTGCTGTAAAAGTCTTACACACTACCCTGCGAATAGGATATTTCACGCTTGTCTGTCTCAGAGTAACGGCGTGTGCCACTAGCAGTTCTGATGATGTGTACAAATAAGTTAGCCGACATTATTTTCAATTTAGGCCTCACTCCTTCGGCAGCCATAATGGCGAACACATCTTTACTCCTCTGTAGGCGTACTCTTAAATCAACGGAATCTGTCCTGCAGAAACATATCGCTGTGTATGCAGCCTATTAATTGCACCATTTTACTCTGCTCCATCATTCTTCTACGTGCTTGAAATCATAAGTTAGTATCTGCGATATTATCAAATTCACCGGCATCATCCATTTTCCATCCAGCAAGTTGTAGATGCGAGGATGCGGCATCGCTGCCATAATTTAGTAACGTCTCGATGTACGAGCGGTAAGCATAATTTTCGTTCGAGTCGCTGACATGCTTTCCATTAAAAAAAACATCCACTTGTGAGAACATCGTATGCAAAAGATTATTCGTAGGAGCTATCAGGTCATTCGCCTCGAGTATCTTTTCATCACCATTTCGATCTAGCTTTACTAGCTTAGCTTTAATCAAAAGATAAGATTGCGTAAGATCTAAATATCTATCAGCAGACCCACTGACGTAAAACTTGATCGGTCCACTATCTGATAAACTGGATACAGGCTGAAACAGTTCACATTTTGCAGACTCCAATGTCGTCACTATGGGACGCGTCTGAAAAATGTCTAATTCGCTCTCCGAGCACTCGCAGATCTGATTAAGTTCCATGTTGTTTGTTAATTAAAGATATCAGCTTGCTTTCCCTGACGTCCATTGCGACCCTTCCCCTTCGGTATCGCACGCATTGACTGAGCATTACGTGTATTATTCCTCTTTTTACGTTTAGGTTGAGGTGGTCTTAAACCACCTCGCACCACTGTTACAGTTTCCGGTATCAAAAACCTGGCAACACCACCTGCTCTCGATTTTAATGACGTTTTAACATTTTTTCCAGCCATTATGTCCTCAGCTAGTCCGATTCCAGCACTAAGAGCTTGTTTACCTACAGATTTAGCCACATTTTTTGCGAAAGGTATTGCTGAACGTAATAGACATCCTATGATATTACTGAGTCCATGTCCTGATTGGTATCGCGCGCATACAAAAACTGGAATACGTCCATGACCCGCTTGACTCGCGTAGTAACGAGTCAGCGCGGGTGCATTCGTTCTTCCTCTAATCGTCCCTCTTAACGTCCCTCTCATTATCGTTGTCATCGTCATCTGAAATGCAAATAGAATACACTCGGCGATGCTCCATCCTTGAATGGGACATTGGTGCCAGTTCTATCCGTTATAAGTATTCTAATAGTATCGATGTAGTTCTTTGACACAGTACGGTATTGAATATCAGGAAACGACCACTGACATATATCTTTTCCTCCATCTGTTATAGATACGGGTATCACTCTGAGTAGCTGTGCAGAAGTATTGCCTACCATGCTGTGTGAGACTACATCGCAGTATATATACGCGGTCGTAGGACCACCCTCACGATTTGAACGAAATGATTCTTTAAAGTCTATAGGTCCCATATGTATTTTTCCTCCTTCGAATCCGATTAAATTTGCTACATCTCTACCTAAATGTATAGCGTAATTATCTTTAACTGTGAGAGAAACTATATTCGTGCGATGCAAGTAAAAATTGAAAAATATTTGTTTGCGTCTAAATCTTGTCTTGCTCTCTATCTGGCCATTTAGATAGTCTACCATATTTTTTACGGCATAGTCCCCTTTTGGTACATTGATAAATGGAGCTTCTGTTTGCACATAATAATAATTTTCGCTTCTACGTAAACTTTTTTACCGTTATTATTTGTTTGATCATTTCGCGCATCTTTTCCCCAAGCATTTCGTAACCGTTTTCCCCGATCGGCAGTCCATGGATTACCGAAACCATCTTTTAAAACTAGTGGAAAAGCCGATGTCTTTTCTATTTCTGACGTGCTGGCGACATCTTTGCTAATTTCTTCTGATGCAACGCTATCTTTTTTCTTCTTCTTCTTTATCTTCTTCTTAGTAAATGCATATATTTGTACAAAACTTTCCTCCGCAATAGTAAGCCAACTCCTCGGATATAACACATTCGAGAGGCCCACTTCCCATTCGCCATCTAATGTTAATGGAGTTTGCAGACGTGTTCAAATCTCTGATATCTTATTGTCTGGAATGAACTGGGTACTACTATTGCTCGGAAGCGTTATGTAAAACTGATCCTCATTCATTCTGAGTCGAATGATGTATGAACGTCTTTATGCGTGGACTAGGCAATATATACCCTAGACATCCACTCAAAAGCGATATCCATATGCCTGATTGCCCATTTTGTATACTCAGATTCACGATACATGTAATGATTACGATATAAATTATTATAATTTGAGCTAGGTATACTATTTCTTCTTTCGGTACTCGCGAACCCAGCATTCGCCACATGCTCTGATCTGATCTCCTCTCCATATATTCATCCATTGTCAATGATGTATAGTACTTAGTTCATTAACCCACGTGTTAAACTTATCTGGGTAACCGAGCCACTTTACCAGATACTCGCGATGTCCCTTTTTATTTTTTCTACTTTTAAGTGTTTTTTCCACGGCATACTCTTTATCATTTTCTTCTATCACTTGCTGTATCTCATCACGATAAAAAGTACCAATAATCGGGTCACCTCCATAGTCTTCTAATTTATATAAGTATGGATATGTGTCTGTAAGCACCTCACGCACCTTAAACAATTCGCGACTCCATTGCCCACGATATGCTTTTTCAAATGGCATTTTTGCTTGTGATATTCTAACATGGTTGCCTTGAGTAGGGCTGTTTTTAGATTTGGAACGTTTCTTCGTCTTCTTTCCATATATATTTCTCCACGCGCTTAACTCTGTACTACGGTCGACTTCGGTAGGAGCCATGCACGTACTGGAATGTGTTGTGTTATTGTACGGTGTGACTAAACTGGGTAATACATCGATATACTTTCGTGTATTTTTATGCATCATGTATCTGTATATTCGACCCTTCAGTGTGCGTTGAAAACGCTCTACCATTGCAGCTTTCATTTCACTTTGAGAAGTGTAGAGATGTATTCCATTATCTTTCAAATATTTTTTCATTACACGGTTTATGAACTCACCCCCTTTCTCTGATTGAATAGCGTGTGGGCGACGCACAGTATGCTCCAATATTGATTCTAACCCTTTCTTGACTGCTGATGATGTTTTACTAAACAGGCATTCCATCCATGCATATTTTGAAAGGGCATCAACTACGCATAGCAAATATAACACATTGTTATTATCTTTTGCCAGCATGCCCATCGAGCATAGATCTGCCTGCCATAGTTCATCAATGGCTGAAACTCTTATTTTTTGCCTGTCAAACTTTGTTCTCTGCGGTCTGCGTAGGGTATATACTTCTTGGTGTTTTAACCATTTGTCGATGTAGGTGCGAGGTATTTTACCTTTGAATGCATTATATAGCTTTTCTTTCCCACCAAAAGATGCGTAATGTTTCGGATCAAAATATACTTTCACCAATTTAGCATCATTCATGACTTATCTAAATTTACCCACACCGGAATTGAATGTCGCTTTTTCTTCCTGATGTCCGCTAGAGAACTCTTTCTACGTACTCTTTTGCTCGTGGGCGTAGACATGTACTCACTGGCGCTAACATCCTTTTCTGCACCATTATATATCTGTCTCATCATTTTCTCTTGCCCTACAAATCTGCAGGGTATGTTTAGGTCACGTAACAGATTAAGAAACTTTCCCTCTGCTTGATCACGCATACCAGCCATAAGAGGTTTATGACCAAGCGCTACTACATTTGTAAGTAGGTCGAGTACATTACTTTTTGGGAAAAACGTACCCTCTATTGTCACTTCGCCCCAATCATTAACGTGAAAACGTTCAGGAACCGAATGTAAAATATCAATTACTCCACTGGCTTTTGTCTTGTACATTTTTGGTATTCCCCTCATCGTATGTTCAAGTATTTGTGCGGGCAGTGCATCGTAGTTAGTTATGGGTTGTAGAGGTAATGGTTGATATTGTTGTTGTTGTCCTTGCGTTTGCTGATAGTAATGCCTATACTTATCCAATACTTGCGAATATGATTTTGCTTTTTCATTTTCAGTCAGATCGTGTCTGGTAAATATATTGGATATCTCGTTGTCGAGACTAATAGCTTTACATATCGATGGATCTGTGTGTAGCAATGAGATTTTACTCTGTTCATTTAAATTACCTATCAATTCATGAGGAACTAGTGCCATTTTACGTGTATGTTCCATCTGAACTTGTGAGACTTGTGAAACAGATTTTGTGCGACAAATATTACGCTACAATTCTCATGGTGAGAATGTTTTGTAAATAGGTCAGCTACATTCTCGTCGCATTTATTCATCAAATCGTCGCGCACCACCAATGTTCTGCAACTTCTGTCTAGTTCAACATTCACACCCTCTTTAAATTCAACTTCTTTTGCCAAATCGCTATACCCATCTTGCCACGCACCATAGCAGTACACACTCCTCTGTGGAGGCGGAGTAATGGTATAGGGATCTCTTATTAGTGCTTTTATCATCTCAGTTTTACCGCACTGTGTTGGACCACAGACAATCATAGTAAATGGGTGACGTAACATTGTATTGAAGTCAAGCGTTGATGCTATAGCATCGTCACATGTGCGTACACATACGACTAAGAAAGTATACTCTCATGCGCATATATATATATATACCTTAGGCCTACGTGGACGCGTGTGAACCGTCACTATGATGTAATGTGTAGTTACTCTTCTGTGAATACCTTATCAATGCTTGATGGTTAGCGAACATTACGAATTGTGACATCGGATACTCGTGACGTAAGAGAAATGCTATGTCCATTTAAGAATGTCACGTAAATTAAGAGAAATGCTACGATTGCAACGTCAGATACTCATAGGTGAAATACTGTGTACATTTAAGAATTGTGACGTAAAATTAGGAGAAATACTATTATTGCGACCTCAGATACTCGAGACCGTAGGAGGAATGCTATGTACATTTAAAAATTGTATCATAAAATTAGGAGAAATACTATGATTGTGAAGTCAGATACTGGTGACGTAGGAGAAATGCTATGTACGTTTAAGAATTGTGTCGTCATATACACACTATGGAGCAGAAATGCTATATACATTTAAGTGTATGATTACGACATCAGATACTTGTGCGACGAATCCATAACATCTTTAAATAGTTACAAAAATAAACACAATATTCAGTGAATATTTTGTCATGAAATTGAACAAAAACCGTCTAACAGTGTTTTATTTAAGTAGGCGCTATTCAGCTCACTCTATCATTCATTCACCTGGACCATTCTTCTCTAAAGAATAGCGATGGCATGCGCCATCAAGTGCCTCTGTCAAGTGAAAAGCGGGCATACCAACGCATGCAGAGGAGGCGGGGGAGTGAATAGTGAGTTGCTAGTGACAGATAAAGAGATAGAGAGCTAGGCGCTAGTACTGCACAAGCGAACTCCGATTTTCAAACTTTTTTATTAAACAGACATCAATAATACATATCGTTACAAAGATACGAAAAAACCCACCAAATACAACATATTTCACAAAGCTATGATTGACAAAATAAAACAATTAATTATGTTATTTTTAAAAATAAAATAAAATATGTATTTGATTTTATTAAAAGTTATCCTCGTGTTTTAATGCTTAAAAACATGCGGATAATTTTAAATAAAACTAAATAAATTAATATTAATTATAGTTATGGTGCCAACATCTTGTAGATATGGGATTGTCTTGTGGGAAGTCATGACCCCGCTGGATATCTTATATTTACGAGAAAGTCCTAAATGAAATTCATATTTGAAAATACCAGGTGAGCTAATGGACCGAGTTACTATAGGCATAATTATTTAGTTAAGTATTATACAGCACTGATTGACATCAGCTGATGATGTACAGTTTCAGTTTCGGCGAAACTGATGAGGATTGTTGGATGGATATATTCATCATCAAAGTTAAAGAATCGAATTGAATAGAATAGGACCACCGGTTCTGAGTTGATATGTATCTGGAAATAGTTGCGATAAAAGTTGTTGCTGTTCCGTTGGCACACAATTGTATACTATTCAGCAGTTATTTTGAGGTTAGGACATAATCAATGGATAAGAATCGACGGAATCCTACGTGACAAACTGACTATAGTTGATGATGATAGGCATTCGGATTCTCATATGAGAATAGAACAACACCGGCTGGCAATGAGATCATACAGCTCATGTGCCTATTAACACTCGTATCCTACAGGCATATTCACGATAGGCAATGGACAGGACATAGACATCGTAGCGTCCTGTAGGAATTAATAACACAATCGAAATTTGTATATCAACTATATGTCAATCATACAATGGCATGTTACAACAACACATTCCATAATGTTGTTGTTTAGCTGACAGATCGCATCAAATCAGAACCAGCCAACACCGCTTTGACTATGTGCAGCAGTAGCTCCATAGAAGAGAAGTCCAGAGTTTGATTGGTAAGAATGACGTCATGATCAATGAGCGTCGATCAAACTCTGTGGCAGAGAATTAGAAAGAACAAGTTTCAAAGTAAGAATCGAAATGTAAGTGATCATGGATTGGTCAGGACGACCAACAGTAATAGATAGAAGCTTCTAGGAGGGAATAAGCAGATGTTGATTGGCGGACTGATTATCCAGACCAGTCAAGCTATGCTTATAACCTACCTAGAAGAGTCATTAGAACAAAGAGTAAATATTATGATATGTATATAACTATATATCGCAATATGTATAGAACTTCAGAGTTGTTGAAGAGAATAAATAAGGCACTCTGCCGTTTGTAGAATCAATCAATCCAAGACCAGGGTTCCGTAGACATCGCCGATGCTATGTTAGTTTGGATACTGTTTCAGTACTAGAAATAGTGAAGTTAGAATTTATCAAAGTCTTTTATTCAAAGTTGTACAGTTAGATTAGCTTCATCATTAAAACTATCATCTTGCAAAAGCAAGACACGAGTTTGTTTTTTGTTCATTAAAGTAGGGACTCTAGAGTGGAGAGGAACACTCCACTGAAGCAAGGAATCTTCATCAAGTCAGATAGGCCCGATCGTCACTTATAAATTTTGTCGTGGTTCATACAGCGATGAGTCGAGCCAATGGTCATCCTTCTGCTGCTTCTTTGGTAAGAGGTTGTCGCAGCAACCTTTCAACATCATAATCTTGCCATTGACGTAGTAGGAATATCATCAGTAAGAAACCACCCGGAGATCCAAAATCTTCAATCTGTTTTTCATATATTACATCCACAATGTACCTATACCATTCTGTCATACACATACGGTACAGATCAGTACAATGTTCGCATATATAGTAATGGCAGGGTAGTCGAGCGCAATATTCGTCTTCGTCCATTTCTAATAATGCCGCCTCATTATACAGTTCAAAATTGTCAATTAGATTAAGGTCAACATCAATCCCTAAACATGAATGTTCACGTTGACTCGGATGATTTACTAGACATCTGTAACAATCTCACACAAGCAACGAATGTATCTTTTCACACAGCATGGATGCGAATAATTTCTGACTAATCATTTGCACATGATCCGTGGGGCAATAATGGTGTGGATGCCCCATAGTTTTACAATAGTGACACAATTTGATGGTATCGTCATCGACGAGATTTAGTTCGTCATCGCTTAAAACCTCATCGAGGTATATAGCATCCGTAGTAAGCGTATCGTGATTAGACATCTCTGCGGAATCACTAGTGGTTGGAATGTTATTCATGTTCTCGCTTTTTCACACCGTAAAAGCACTGAGGTATCATGCTAAACAACTTGTCACCGCTGACGTTGGGTGGCGCGTAAAAGTTAGGTAATGCTGCCAGCAAATTACTCGAGTTCTGTTTCAATAATTCCCACTCGTTGTCTTGCAGGTATAATCCGCAATGTGTGGCACGTGGTTCTGCGTCAGAGCAGAAAAAATAGCGTATGTCAATACACGGAAATTCGTCACAGATAGAAATACGAACAGAACTGTCCAAAGAATATGTAAATAGTACGCCTTCTTTTTTGCGCGCACGTTTTACAGTGTCTCCAAGATCGGGTATGATCTGTAACAGCTGTTTAAATGCTGCTATGCTGAGATATAAACTGTGTTTAGTGGGATAACCATCAGGATGAAACTGCCGTAGATCGATACACCACTTTTCGCCAAAACGTATTGTTCGTGCTTTATGCGAATTACCAAGATCACACCAAAACACAGAGCAATTTAAATATTTAAAGCAAGGATCAGACGACATCGTGGAGAACGAATAATCATAGCGTGAAATTGCTGCATTTATATATCATTAGTAACAATAACGACCAGCTGCACACGGATTGAACGACATCTGGCGTAAATACCATGCATACAATGGCGTACAGAGGAGCACGTGCATTACAATGACGTACATAGATGCGCTTAATTTGAATTTATGGAGCGCATTTGTTCGATCAGTAACATACATATTCACGCGGTACAAGACACCGTCTTCTACCGTCGCACACTTTATGAGCAATAACGCGCATGACCGACGTTTAACCATTACACACCAAAGTCGACACGTATTATCGCTGGATGCACAAAATATTTTGAAAACTATCTGACTGTAAGTTCATGGCGTATGACAACAACCTTCAGTCATAATATTTTTGCGGTAATATAAGGGTAGTAATGCATGCGATAACTAAGCATAAGTTATGAATAAGAAAGACATCGATTAATGTAGCTTCGCAGCAATAATACGCGAACCCAATGCACTATGTCTATCCCATATTCGGTTAATAAACCCTTGCTAATTTCAGACATGACTATAATTCTTCCAGCATTAATTTTGTCATCTCTTAAAGCGAACCGCATGCTCCCCATAATCAACGTACGCATCTTATCCTTATCAGCGTCACACAGACTAGCAATATTTGATATCATAGCGTGAGCAGCTAGTGGGCTTCGGCGGACATGGATGACACTGATATTGTTTATGTACTGACCGAAAAAAGTTCACTGTTGCTATTTATATTACGCTAGTGTAACCGTATGGTACTGATGATAAATCTCCCAGTTTCAAAATACATTTTTTAAAGACGGGTCTGAAAATATTACTGCTATTTACAGAAAGAATTCTAAAATGATCGGTGCGCATGATCTTTGATGGATAGCTTAATAGTACGCTATTACTATCCATAATTCCACCATCGTTTATAATTAGATCAATGGATTTTTTCATTGTATCAAAATTTACTTGTTTTGATTGTTGGGTACCGAGCGTTAAACCTTTAACCTTCGTCACCTGTTTAACGATCGATGGGTTGCTGCGACGCTTCCTTTCATAACTATAGTTTTTTGGACCGAGTGCGCAAAAACTTGTTAATTCGTAATCGGAGGGGATTTCACTCGTCCAAGAACCTAGATACCCACTTCGATCTTGAATGGTCGGCTCACCTTCACGTGTACTAAATACCACCGAATCCGTATCGTGATAGGCTACGCGGCATCCGAGTAAGGACAAGACTTCTTACAGTTTTATTCGGCCATAGGCTGTCATGAAAGATGCAAGAATACAGTTGGTATTTAATGGTGACTAAACATACTCGTCATTGACTGAATAGGAGGCCATTAGAAGACTATCATTCAGGAATGTAATGGAGCCTACAGTTTTACTTTTATCATTCAGAAGGGAGAGTAGACCTTTACGTGTTGATATCATGCTATTCTTTTTATGATCACAAAGAGAAAATCGTCCCCACAAAATATTCAAACAGGATTTAGCGACAAAGCGCGAACCCGGGTTATACGATATTTTGCAGGGTCGAGTTGTATTCCTTCATGTTTATAATAGTCAGCCACGTAATTCGCCTTTTCACTCTCACTACCGATACAATCAGGATAACCACTACTTTCCTGTTTAATTTTCAGAAAACGGTTAATGTATTATGAAAATAACCCATTGTCGCCATGCGGCTCATATTGCGATGACGCGTGATAATGCCATACTTCATACATTTTTTTAATGACATAACCATTGTGTATAGCTAGCTGTAACTCTGGAGTGGTCCATGTTCCGCATAAACTGCGCTGTTCTTCCGTATGTTCACATACAGAAGATTGTTCATTTTTTGCGCATTCGTCCCATAGTACAAACATGAGGCATGAATTTATTCGAGCAGGTAGCAAGGGAAAGTATAAATCATGAGATGGAAGGACTTTGCATTTAATAAGACCAAAGAAGTCATGCTCTGTCTTATCACTCAAGTCATCATCTCTTAGAACCGTATATGACCCTTCTGGAAAACAACATTGTTTCATCACTGAAGGATACATGGAAACGATGTCTAAATATTCGAGTGTGGTATGCTCATCCACTTCCATAAATAAACAAATCGCGTATGTACGACCACCGAATAGCGCATCACGTGTCCAATTCAGTGATAAACTCATTTAGCTCGGAGGAATCAGTGACTTGTTTCTTAAAGTCGCATTCCCACATAATTCTCACCATATATCCGTGCGATTCAAATAAAGAAATGCGACATTGAAGCGCGGAATATGCTTCTTCATATGTCTGATCGCCATATGGTGTATATGTCGTATCACACTTATCACCGCAACAAGCAGACTCGTGTCCATGGAATTTACAACCTAAGAACTCGTAAAGAATATTTTCAGATACATCAATTCCATCCACATAATGTCCGCATATTTTCTGTTCATCGCCATTTAGCGCATGCGCGATTTGGCGACCCTCGCATTGACTGACCCATTCCATCCATTCTACACCCAAAACACTATAAGCACGTTTTGCTCTCAGTGAGAAATCTGGTATAGTCTGTACGCTCTCAGGTCGAAGCCATAAAGCACGATAGGCTGCATTACACGCTCCCGCTAGTGTTATCCCTGTCACAAATGGGTTTTGGCCATCCGTCGATTCAGAAAATGAAGTCTTAAATCTAGACATGGCTAAACGAAATAGGGTTACGTCATCATTACAATATTCGATGAGATTGTTATCGACATCGTAGCACTCATGTCTAGATATCTGCTCATTGTACCATCGATCAAATTCGATTAATTCATTCGCATTCATATTTTGTGGACAGAATATCTCCCTCTCGGGAAAGGGTATTACCTTACCCCAATATTGAGGTATGTTGAGCTGATGGGGAAATGTCCCTTTTCGAACAGCAAGATTAAAAGCATCGCCCACCTTACATAATGAAAGGGGAAAAAAGTTAATTGAATCGATAAACCGAATAGTACCTACGTCAAATGAGAGAACTGAACGACCGCGCATGATACTATTTGTAGGTTTAAGATGCGGGTTAGTGGTTTTGCAAATGCGTTGAAGGAGTAAAGGGGAATCATAGGCACGAGCGTTGTGTGTGATCACCAAGTAGTCAGAGAAAACATATTTTCTATCGATTCGTTTACCATCACTCGCAGCCTTAACACATGTCAGCCATCTAACGAACTGATCCACCGCATCTAACACGTGAAAGCGAACATATCCATAATTTGTGCCTCGATGACATGTAGAGCAATCGTCTTCGAGCGGTTGCTCGAGGCACGCATCACAACATATGTTGGAAACCACGAGATTGACGTTATGCTCGGCGAGAATATTAGCATTGCTACTGTCGATAGGCGATAAATATGTTTCTGTATCATAAATGATGTATTTTTGAAAACATTCGTAACTACAATTGTCGGCATTCATACACATAGAGCGTGCATGGGATAATGACATAATAGGTTCTTCAATTACTTTATGATAACACGTCTGATTTTCAGTAATAACATACTTTTCTTTACACATGTGACATTTTATCATACTGCATACGTGTTCATCGTCATCTTTACATATGCGACTGAAACAGTGGGGGCACGCCTTCACCATTTCGCAGGTCCCATTAGAGAGGTGGTTCGACATACATTGACGGTCATAAAACTTACGATGACAATCAGTACACATTATCTTATGCGTAGCGTCTGTAGAAGTGCAAGATCCTTTATCAGAATAAAGTGTCTGACAACTACGACAGCATGCAGAGCTTGAGTGATCATTAGAGTATGACTCATTACACCGCGTACAGTAATTACGTACCATAAGAAATGCAGCCATAGCCGTGATTAAGGATATATGATTATCACGTTCTGAATGCATAAGATTTATGTGTGCTAAACTCGGGGAATCGCTACAGAATAGGCATTCATGCTTTGACTCTGAGTAGACTTGAATAGAAAATTGATTGCGAAAATGTTCCTGAAATTTATTCCAATCAGTACTATTAATTTCGCGTACAGGAATACTACAAGCTGTATGATATTCACGCACCATATGCGTCAAATATGTTTTATTACGTCTAAAATTATGCCATTCATTTGCAGAGATTAATTTGATCATTTTTTCAATATATTTTATTCCTAAAAATATTACTGCCGCGAAACAGAATGGATATTCGATGCATATGGGTATAATACAAATTGTTATACACATGTACGCATCTAAATTGGAAGAATGTAAATTTAATAAATTTAAATGTCTAGAATCGCTCGCACCTAGGAGAGTATCATTTCGCCCACCCGAGTTGTAGTCTTCTACATGAAAAACGTGAAATTCAAAACCCTCTGATAACCTACAATCAGTATTTGACTGAATGACTTTTTCCACTGATTCTAAAATTATGTCAGGTGTAATTTCATTCCATAGTCTAAAATCCATCGCTACAGCATTTCCAAAGATGGGTGAATCAACTCGATCCTCACATGATCATTAGGCTGAACATTACTATATTCGCTATACGTATCGAGCAAAGATTGAAAGACACCTGACACGAACTCAGAATGAGAAAGTGGTGTATCGGCTATAGGATAACTTTTAAAGGATACATTATATTCAGTACCTTCGAGATGAAACTTTTCACTGCGGTATTTGCGAACAGTCTCCACAGATATATAGTCGGTATAATCAACTACCGACCCTCCGATTTGTGCGTGCTCGCAGAGAACGCATTGCAAATAATGATTAAGTAGATCATCTGTAAGCACTATATTTTCTGATATACATCGACTGATTTCATCAGTGATGAGACTAATTTCATCTGTCGAATGATTTGCACACATGTCAATAAGAGGTTGATGAGCAGGATCATCGATGCGATAAGCGGAATCATTAGGAAGGTATGCTATATCCAGAGATAAGTCATTAGCCATAGGCGCAATACAGACCGACACATCATTACGTAAATTTAGGTCGGTATTGCTAGGAAGACATGATAAAGCCAGCGATATGTCATTAGCAGAAGGCACAATACAGTCTGGAACTGGCATGGCATCAAATAAATTAGGTCGGAATCGTTAGGAAGGCATGATAAATCCGGTGATATGTCATTAGTAGAAGGCTCAATATGGACAGGAACTGGCGCGTTATCAAATAAATTTAGGTCGTAATCATTAGGAAGGCATGCTAAATCCTGTGATATGCCATTAGCAGTAGGCTCAATACGTACAGGAACTGGCACGTTATCAAATAAATTTTGGTCAGAATCATTAGGAAGGCATGCTAAATCCTGAGATAGGTCATTAGATGAAGGCACAAGAAAGTCAAGAAGGGATGCATCGTAGAATAAATTTACATCGTAATCATTAAGAAGGCATACTAAATCCTGAGATAGGTCATTAGCGAAAGGCACAATGTTAATTAAATTTAGATCGTGTCCATCACGTACATCGGTCGAATAATTAGAATCAATTACGTCACATACGTTATGAAGATAATTAACAAATGACGATGGTACGGTACTCAGATCAGGAATAGATTGTTCAGTTATAGTATGTATGGTTTGATCATCGATAGAAGCAGGTTGCTCAGGTATGATTACATCATAATCGTATAAATCGTCCAAATGATTGAAAAAATCAGCATCGGTATCAGACAGTTCAGGAATGACTTCGCGTAATGCTACGTCGTTATGTTCATCAGATATGTGCGGAATTGAAAAGTTAGGTTCATACAACAAAGAACCCAGATTTAAAAGGTGATCCACATCTGAATCAGGTGAATTGGATAGATCCACATTTAATCTTGACGCATCAGCATCACGCATCTGCTGCAAAATCACATTAACAGCATCTTCACATTCTTTAATATCGGCGCTTAAATTATCTGCCATTTTGTTATGTCTTTAACGCAATTTACTCCTCGTTAATATAAAATGTTTTAAAAAATTATTCTCTTAAAATCTCTATACGTTTCTTTATAAAAGCACAAATAGCGACAGCGAACTAGACAGGTGCGCTTAAATACACGCAGAGAGCAGCACCAGGCAGAGACCGGCCGTCATTGCATTCATCCTCAAACTCCTCCTCCTCATCATCCTCCTACGACCTCCATTATCAGACCACCTCTTAAACGCTATTATTTTACATTACTCTCTACTATTATCACTCATCAAACTCTATTATTTTTACAACAGTAGATAACCACGGAGGGGGGCGCGCCGCCACTACGTTTAAACATAAAATACGCTACTTTTAAACTTTTACAGATTAACTAATTCAAAATAATGGAACATTCCAGAGTGAGGCAGAATCTCAAATACGTGTGCGGCTGGACGTCATTGTTATCGAGAAAACGTGGCGTTATAGTCGTCATTGTTCTCTAGAATGCGTGTGCCCCTGAGCGCCATTGTTCTCAACATTCCATTCCACTAGCTTTTCCTTTGATCTCGTGAAAAACCCATTGTTCACGAAGACCTCCTGCTGGGAAGAACAATAACGTCCAGCGCCACCCATTACTACTAATATTATATGGCCGTTAGTAGTCGCTTCAAAATCTAATCTGTTAAATAAAGAAATACGTGTTACAATTCCTGTGATTTTTTAATGTTTTCCGAAATTATTTCTGGGCAGTGCAACAATCAACTAAATAAAACGTCGATATTATTCCTATTCTCATTATTGGAACCGCATCCAATACGCTTACTTGATGGGCCTCTGATCGCCTGTTAGCAGACGACACTAGTATACAGGCGATGCATTACTATCACCGCTAACCTCTTCGGGCCAATGTGGCATAAAGCTGCTAAACGTTAACAATTTAAAGTATGAAAGAAATATGTTATGACAAGCTTAGTCATATATTTGCACTCGTATATTGTGTGATATTCTGTTTCAATTTCTATATTAATAACATCTTTATACATTACCTTAAGATCGTCTCTATCCTTCATTATGACCTCTCCAGCCTCCTCACCTGTCTGAAAGTTAAATAAATACAGGATTTCTAACGAGTTCCCAGTTGATATCATCTAGAGGATCCATTTCTAGACAACCTCTACCCACCTTTTACACGTATTGAAATCGATGTGACACGTTGAAATCTGGTTTCCAAGAATCTAGCTGTCAAGGTAACAAGGGGTGAAGTTCATGCATATTTTGAATACACTGGAGGTTGTTGGCGATAGTAACAGCTCTTATTCATGTTAGTTTCAAAATGCTCAACAGCCTGTTTATTAATTTGCAAATTCAGGAAAGATATACAAGTCAAACACTTTCCTGTCTGCCTTTGATCGCTTTCGCGAAAGGCCGATAGCAATTTGAATGTCACGTCATCCAACAAGTGACGTGTTTGATAATGACGTCAGATATATGAGTGACAGATGGGATCCTATTATCAGCCTAGCTTAGTAATTATTTTTGCGAGTTCAAATGAGTGTTATTATAGAGTGATAAGATCGGTCTTAAATCGTAACATCGTATGTAAAATATATCTGACAGACATAATATAAGGCCATTCAATGCCCATTAAATCCATAGGTACCTGAATTTCCATGCACATGTACACATTAAGTTGATGGATATTTTGAAAGCGGTTTGACTGGAGGTTATTGCTCTACTGTATATAACAACGGCTTTCAGTCAAATAGGTTCCAAAATCCTCAGCAGAATATCTTTCTCTGTTGATTTCACAATTGCCTGCCCTGTAAATAATGAGTAGATAGCTATACCTGTAAGTACGTGCGTGCATGCGTGCGTGTAAATGTATATGTAAAACTTGTGTATAGGAGGCTGCGTTCATGCATGCGTGTGTACGTACATTATTGCGCGTGCGCACTTGTTTGTGTGCGTGCGTGTTGTGCGCGCGCGTGTGTGTGTGCGTGCGTGCGTGCGTGCGTGCGTGCGTGAGTGCGTGCGTGCGTGCGTGCGTGCGTGCGTGCGTGCGTACGTGCGTGCGTGCGTGCGTGCGTGCGTGCGTGTTCATTGTATAAATTGTAAATTGTATATTCTCTCTATATACTGTATATATTCTGTTGTATAATAGATTAGATTGAAGGTCCGGGGAAGCCCAGAGATATGGTATCACTGATTGGATTAACTTCATAAAATAAAGCTTATTATTTTTATTATTATTATTATTATTTATGGGTGAATCTTTAAGATTTGATTTATCATGTTTTCAAATAAAATGGAAAATTGCCAGTTGCATCGAACAGGGTATTGCGCATCCTAGTACAAATACACTCAGAGATAACTACTCACAGCATAGCGCCGCACGTGTCGTGCTTATCTATTGCAAGGTTGGGCCAATAAGTAGCAAAGTACAGAAACAAACGTAACAATCATCGTATGCCTTTACATTTTTAGCCATGCCCCGCCCATCTCTAGCTAAGCTCCACCCACACCTCGCTACCTCGCTCGTGTTAGGGTCGATTGATTTCTGAACTCTCTGACTGTCAATTTCCAGAAAACCGTATAGGTAAGCTGCTGAACAATAGTTTCAAAATACTCAACAGCATATTTATGAAATAGTAGAGACATACAATTCGTACAACGTATTGGACTATTAAGAGTTAAAGCCGGGCCAAATATAATAATTTATGACGTAATAATTATGACGTCATCATACATGCCACGCAGCTGATTATGATGACATGAGATTGATAGATGGTTTCAAAATATTCAACAGCTTAGTTGTTTAGTTACTTTGATACTGGGATTCTGGGCACTCATGTTTCGGTCAATCCCAACACGAACTATAGGCAGCAACAGCACCCAGACAAATTGGTTTCAAAATATTCAATGGCTTCGTTGCATATATTCCCTTGATATTGGAATTCTGGAAATTCATGATTCAATCGACGCCAACACGGACAAAACGTGGGCGGATCTTAGCTGGAAATGAGCGTGGGATAGATAAAAAGTGGATTCATCCATTCAGACTATGATTGTGGTTTTGCAAGTCCATACAAATTTTATGTTTATAAAATAACCAAAAGCTAAATCCCATAAACTGGCAATGTGACACACTTATGTAATTGAACAAATTGGATGTGAATTTTGTCACGTTAAGTAAGTTTAATCTGCATTCTTAGAATAAGAATTTCATGGTAACTATACGTGTAAGATGTTGAATATTTCGAAATTAATTTGACTGGAACTTGTCGCTGCCTATTTGTTGTCATAGGCGGCAACAGCTCCCAGTCAAATTAATCTAAAAATACTCGAGAGTCTAATTATTAAATTGTAAATGATTTGTTTTGTCCTCTCATATTGAAAATGGCTAATGTTTGCTGAACAGAACATAATCGTTACCATTCCGACGACACCTGGCCAGCTTGTCTTTATCAGTGGAAGATTGGAACGCTTGGCAAGCTGGGATCTCTCATACATCTTCGAAGCAACGCAGTCTGGGAGAAGAGTAAAAGCCGTTACTAACACCGCACCCATGCATAGAGTTAGAAACATGGCGTTGGCTCAGATATCGCATACGTGTGCAGAGTTGAGTCTAACGGAACTAAAATTAGAATATACAAAACTAACATCAATGTTAATCTGGCGAAAATGTTTGCATTTTGTATTTCCGAAAAAAATCTTAGTTCCAATGATTTGGCCAATTCTCAAATAAAGGCCAGAGGAGCTAAGCCGAGCCAAACTCTTAAGGTCTGCATTGCATACGAATGTTACAATGACCTTGACCTCGGACCCCAATGGCATTGTACTTCATCCACTTCATACAGGTAAACACGTGACCAAGTTAAATTCAAGTAAGGTGAACGAATCCTGATATATAAGAAAACATGTTGAGCTAAACAACCAAATATTTAACCGAATGTAATAGAGTGTTATACCAAGGGCACAGTGAACTTGACCTTTGACCTCATGACATTAATAGGAGTGTACTGCATTTGGTTGATATATGCAACCATGTGTCCAGGTTTAGTGAAAACAGACTGATCTAATCCTTAGATGTAAAACGATAACTTGAACAACACCAAAAACTTAACCGGAAACAATACAGTATTATAGCAAGGACACAGTGACCTTGACCGTTGACGTTATTATCATTGCGCCCTATCCCGTTGAGACATGGAGGCCTAATCACGTGCCCACGTTTATTCCCAATAGGAGCCAAGTCGTGCAACGCTGAATGCCCTGCTGCTTATGTTGCGAACAGTTTGATTGTTGAAGGTTGTTGCATTAACGATTTTCAGCCAAATTGTTATCAAATCTTTATATGGTGACAATTGTATTATCAGCTTTTTGTAATGACAACGATTTGACGGAAAGTTGTCGCTGGTATAGGAAGCAACAGTTTTCAATAAACTTGTGTTAAATATATTTGGTGTCACTTAAACCATAGGAAATATACAACTAGTATTGTACCATGCTATGCTTACTACGCACTCACTGTGGAAGCCAACAGAAGAATGACTAGCATTAGCGTTACGAGAATGGGTTTATACCAACAATTACTAACCGGTTAAGACAATAGAAGCCACAATAATGGCGCCTGCAAATAGCTATCTAAAATGGCGGCTATACTCCTAGTTCGTTAAAGTGTCCATAACGTAACACTAGTCCTAAATTTAGCTAGGATATGTATATTTTATGAATAGATGAGAACGTTAAAATGCACATTTATCAAACATACACAATTCAAACATTTCGTGATGGTCTTCACGATTTTCGTTACAGAGTCTATGTCATTCTGATGGTGACGTCAGCTGGTTAGTGATGTTGACGTAATTGATTGTGATGTCTAACACAAAAATAAATGCCATCTTGCAATCCGCACTCATATGGATAACAGAAATATAACATGTGGTTGAATAACGCCAAAGTCGTTTGATGGGGGACGAATTGATTGACATACTAACAGACAGATGGGCAAACAGGCGGACAGCGGTGATTCCAATTGTCCAAACCTTTCGTAAACGTGTGCGGGGATACTTATACCACTTTCATACTAACCAGAACATGTATGAAACGTACCTTAGTTGAATGCAGAATTTCGGCAAGTTAATTCCCCGAAGTCTTTTAATCAACTGATTATATCCAGACAACTCGTCCGACGGTTCGATATTCTATTAAAAAATAATTGGGAGGATCCCATAAATTGAAGCGCGTCAGCTGCTTAGACTTCAAAGCACACAATTCCTTTACCTTAATTGCACAGTTAATTACCTTTATAACCATGTTACTTATGAATTTCTAATGTCGCTGGAAGAGAGCGTGGTGACAACAAAAGAAGAAAGTTGACGAAAAATTTGGTAGTAAAAAGTACGTTTTCCGTACGTTGGTGCGACTTCCCGTCAAATTACTATCAAAAGTAAACACAGGTGTTCAAATGTGTCACCAATAATTATACAGAATGAAAATGGATATTATTAGTAGTTCACTTTGA
Source organism: Chaetoderma sp. LZ-2023a (assembly GCA_034401795.1). Classification (NCBI taxonomy): domain Eukaryota; kingdom Metazoa; phylum Mollusca; class Caudofoveata; order Chaetodermatida; family Chaetodermatidae; genus Chaetoderma; species Chaetoderma sp. LZ-2023a. Next base: position 67,986,260 of record CM067375.1, read on the forward strand.
TCCATGTAATACCTATTCATTCATTTAATATTTTATGTGGATTGTTTTACCAGCCACATATCAGAAACAGTGATAGCATAGGTGATCAATATATAGATAACAGGGGAATGACATTTCATGTTAGATTTTAAAGATGACAGACAGTGTAGTGACAGCTCTGTAATTCAAACACACGGTAGATTAATCCTTTAATGACTAACCTCCTTCGAAAAATTAATATATTTACTTATTGAATGCCCATTTGCAGGCCAGGAGAAGACTATTTTTTTAATCTGCCACTGAAATGACTGGCTCGGTTACCGAGCCAGTCATTTCAGTGGTAAGATTTCAAAAATATTATTCCCTTGGCCTGTAAGTGGACATTGCTCAGAACCATTACAGAGGCCGATTTTGGTGTGCGGTGGCCGTCGCATATGAACAGGCCCCTTGTCTGACGAGGACGACAAGGGAAGTCCGAAGAGTCACAGAAAAGCTCAATTCTGCTAGCTGACTAATACATATATAATACAAGGTTTGGAACGCGGAAGCTCTAATGCGAAAAGTTTATCAACACCCATTACTAGGGTCTCTCGCGACACAAATATACGGAGAGATTATGAATAACAAGTATGTGCGGATCCAACCTGTAGTACTATAGGGGCTGCAAATGGCTCCAACCGTGGCTGGCCTTCATCAATAGGTTCACCGGCGAGAATGCAGTTGGGAACCTTCTTTTAACAGAGGAAGGGAGTAATATATAGATAACACGGCAGATATGCAGATGAAATCTTCTATCGACGACGAGAATGCTCAATTTCTTTTAATGTTTGCTATTGATTTAGTTTTTGGCTTTAGGTTTTAGGTCTAGACCTGTTAAAGGAAGGGAAAAGGGAAATAACAAATTATGTTTAATGGTAATTTCCTCCAATATTAAATAAACGTCCATCTGTAAAACATGGAAATGAATCAGGATTATCTAAGAAAAAACCGTTTACTAAATCTAGGAGAGCTTAACTTGGAGACATTTAATGACTTCGCTGGTGTTTCGCACGTGCGTGCGTGCGTGCGTGCGTGTGTGTTTGTGAAAGGTGGCAGCCCGGGACAATTGTATGGATTCACACCCATCAACTGGGACCACTCGTAACCGGGGACGTCCCCAGTTGTTTTTATCATTAAAACGCATTCTTCAAATATTGTATAGTGATACTACCAAAGTCCGCTCAACCGAAGCCAGTCCCGCTTTTCCTGGAATGTACAGCTCGTGTGAGTAAATTGTGTATACATCCGCGACAGAAGAGCAGCGGGCTATACACACGGTCTATCCACCCACCCACCCACCCACCCACCCACCCACCCACCAACCCATCCATCCATCCATCCAAAAGGTAAATATATCTGCATTGATCTAGTATCAATTTCCTAAATTGTGCGACTGAGTATATGTCATACCGAATAAAATCAATTTGTATGTAAAGGCAACCTATATTTAAAGGTGATGCCACTCCATACCATATCATCATATCAACGTAATTGTATCCTAGAAACTATATTACCTAGCATGCTGACGCAAATAAAGATGCTCTTTTCTCACTTCGATTACCACTCGTGAAACTTAAATAACGGAAATCTCTCAGGGTGGGACCGCCGGATCCATTTGATTGGCTACACCCCTAACTATTCTTCAGGTCCTGGACCTCTGCTCCACCCAGTACCCAGTGACGCCCCTACCATACCGCACTAGCAAGATTGAGAATTTCCTTTGAGATCTTATTTATGTGCTGGCACAAGAGCAATGCTTGGAATTAGAGATCGTCTTGTCCAGCACGAATCGAATACATGTTGATAGATAGAAGGCAAGAAAGGGGAAGACAATCGTCTCCTCATCGTGCAGCGACTTCGTGTGTGCTCAGCCAAATATGATATCCAAGACATTGTACAAAGCATAGTCACCAGAGACCTGGTCATGGATGAAATCCAGGAAACTCTTCTGAAAGCAGATTTAAGGCAGGAGCAGTTGGGCACATTCCTTAATCAGTGGCTAATCAAATAGGCTCCAGTTAGTGTGTCACATGCAAAGAGATCCTTCCATGGTCCAATCAAGAACATTAGAGCACAAACATTTAAAAATCTATATGGTGTCCGGAAATATGTCAACGACGAAGACAAACATATAGTCATGAATGGCGATCGAAACCTCCCGTGATTGCCCGGTATGCACCTGGTAGAGAAGTTGATCTGTCCACTTTCCTGCAACATGGGCCGATGACAATACCAATTTTAATTGCCAAAACAAATGGATTGCTAAGGACCGGTCTGAGGTCATTCATGCAGACTGTTTAATTCAGACACTGACTGCCCAGCAGCAATCGTCCTGTGTCTCCTTATATATGGTCAAGCACAAGTTTTCACAAGGCGGTCAAGCACTTGAATGCAAGACGTTGGCTGATAATTTCATCACTAGAATTAAAAAGTGCTAGATATAACAGAGTGGACGTTGCGTTTGATAGGTAAAGAGGCAATTTGTTCAAAACATCAACACTTCGTAGAAGCCCCAAGACAACTCCTCAAATGTGGTGTATTATTGAATGTGACGCTGTTAACTGAGCAAGCTTCACTGCTCCGTTGGATAAAGGGCATACCTGAGCATGATTCTTCTGTTCAATGACTTGATTACACCTTTGACCCTTGAATTCCCAGTATCTTAATTCCAAAGTAGCTATACACGCGAGCTGTTGCCTATTTTGAAACATAGGTAGCAACAGCTCACTGTCAAAGTACTGTCAAAATAGTCTACATTTTATTTATTAAATTATAAAGGATGTTGATATCTTTGATCTTTCGGGTTGAAATGGTTAAACATCCTCCCGTTGAAAAGGCTGTCCTTGTTAGTGGTGGATTTGCTTACAAGTTTGCGGTTATATGTAACATGCTGTCCATTCCTCTGGACATGCTCGAAGACACACACACACAAGGAAGAAGGCATTCGCCTAGTCCTCCACACATTGCACAATAGTGCAACCGTTATTGTGAGGGCACGGAATAGAGACGTCCTCCTACTGACAGTGGCACATGCTGAATATATGGACTTTCATAACCTCTAGATGGAAGCATGTAGCTCCAAGAAACAAAAGTATAATATTTGGTATACATGGTCGGTTATAGAGGGTCACATGAAGAAAACAGCGTGGGCCATGTTAACATAATGAAGTTCTCGATGGCATAGGCGAAGGGCTGCTCACACAGAACGCTATTGCATTGCCTGAGATATGTCTGCGCAAGGCGTACAATGGCCCAGATGTTGTGGACACACTCAATCAAGCTCAATGCCTTCTTTTCTGCACAAAATAGACTCCAAAATCATTGCCCCCACCCCACCGAGTGATGCCCTGAAGTCCCACATAATAGGTGCAAACATATTCCAATTCTGACAAAACTCAATGCCACTCACGACGGCTGTATGGAAATGTCCGCATGTGTCAATGCAAAACGGGTTGCGACACAATGTAATGCAAGTGCCGAAAATCTAAATTATTCTCCACGCAGACATATAAATGCGGAGCCGGGTCATGAATTGAGTGGGCCTGTGGCACTTAGGTTCTGGGGGTGGGGCGGGTTTATAAATGTAAACCATCTCATGAAAGATCGTAGTTTGTTTTTATCAAGCAAAGTCTGCTAAATGAACGCACGCTCGGACAATTTCTTACCATTATGGTCACATACAATGTGCAAAGCTACTGCAAGTGTTTGTTCATTATAGAGAATTAATGTTTGAGACTGTGGAGAGTAATAACCTCGTGAATTTGCAAAACTAACGAATCGAATCACTTAGACACTGAAGTTAATAGAACATAGAACGAAGTATTTATAAGCAGTGGTATACCTGTCTAATTAATTCTCAGTATAGGCAGCAGATTTTAAAATTAAAGACAAATATATAGAAAATAAATATCCATGTATGGATAACTCTACATATACCCTTGACCTTAGACCCACGCCTCCAAACTGTGTTTGCAAGAATTCCCTAGCGGCACTTATTTAGGCATTGACATGTGTAACAAATTTTCACGTTGGAGGGAGGGTGGGGGTTGAGGTTGGAACTTGTGGGACATACCCCATTTCCCTGTAATCTGGGCTTGTATAAATGCACGACCTTGAGCGAAGAACTGCAATTTGCTTGCATGACCATGACAATGTCCAATTAACATATCTACGCTAACTCGTACTGAATGAGATCACATTGAAGCACCTGCTAAACAATTATATGGCAGAGACAATATCCAATTAGAGGTGACAGATGTCAACCAATATATAGGGAATGTTTTATTACATAGGTTAACTAGACGATAATGACGGGTGGATTCATGGGATTTCACATTGCCGTCATTGTGATAATTACGACTCAGCATACGCAAATTGCCATGTAAAGGTAACGAGATCATTTGTAACAAAATGCTTCAGGGTGCTAGAATTCTTGAAATCTCCCCCTCTCGCAGTAATTCATATAGAAATATTGCTATTAGACATACATCGAATGCTCTATTACTGCATAACATACCTTGGCAAAGATACGCCCCTGAATGACGCCTCTTATGGAAATGTAGGAATATTTGGTATCTACATTGTCAAACATTGAGTAGTAGAAGCGAAAATCGGTCCGACCGTTGTGTGGTCGAATGGCTGATTTTCTAACTATACGCAGCCAGCCATGTCAAACCAGATATCTGTCACAGCCTGCCATAGTTCATGGCTCAGGTCGAGGGTTGTGGTTCGTTTTTCGAGGGGCCTAGGTTGGAAGACGTGGGTCGAAGGTCGTGTGTGTGTGTGTGTGTGTGTGTGTGTGTGAGTGTGTGTGTGTGTGTGTGTGTGTGTGTGAGTGTGTGTGTGTGTGTGCGTGTGCGTGTGCGTGTGCGTGTGCGTGTGCGTGTGTGTGTGTGTGTGTGTGTGTGTGTGTGTGTGTGTGTGTGTGTGTGTGTGTGTCTGTAGGTATCGAAAGCAGCAGACAAATTATGCCTAAGACCAGTTATTTGTGATGAAGGAAATATTATGTTGATTATCTTGCAAATTTGGAATCATTTTACTAAAAATTGAAAATGTTAAGTGCTTTCGGTTTTGTTAGTTGGCAAGTGCATTCACACAAGTAGTTAGGCCTATATCATATCTGTATTCCAGTGTTAAATAAGGATCCTGCAATTCACTAGCACGTGCACGATCGGCTCTGACATGCCTACCGTGAATAGACTAATACTCTTACATCCTGACTGACGATGAAATGAACAGATTGTTCGAGCATAAATGTGACTGAAGGAAATTTCAATTTACTTTTCTCCGAGATCTAACAATACTTACCATTATATTACTCTTTGATAATACAAGCTAGCTAGCTAGCTGCTCTAGGAGTCTAGATTTAGACAGCTTTACCGGCTCCTGGAACCGGGTACCCGGCTCCCAACAACCGGGAAGCCGTCTGCCAGTGAGACTCGTATTGTTTGCATAGCTACCAAACAAGAGAATACCAATGGCTTGCTTGCGTGGGGCTGGGAGTCAGGGTCCGTAATATAATGGTAAGTATTTTTAGATCTCGGAGAAAGGGAAATTGAAATTTCCTTCATTCTCCTTCGATCAATACTTACCATTATATTACTCTTTGATAACACCAGATTTAGTCCGTAGCCTGGTGGGAAGGGGCAAGCCATACATAGCCTCTTTTGCCCCCGGAGAAAGAACTTAGACTTAAACTTGACATACGGAGACCAAAAAGGACCGACAAGTTTAGTGACCAGATCACATTCGCATCACCGCTCCACCCAGGCCACCACCACCCTTTTTCTCCTAAGAAAAGGGAGAGAACTCACGAACATGCATCTCGCCTGAAAACACAAATATGCGAAGAGGGTTAACTGCCCTGTGCACATATAAGCCTGGGAATGAGCATGAATATATAAGATGAATGATCATGATATAAAAACATAATACAAAAAACTGTCTAACTTGAATTACCTCATGAATTATGGATTCCAGACGTGGAGCCACGAACCAACACTTTGTGTAATGGCCAAACACCCTTTCGAACCGTTGGGTTCGGCTAGTCTAAAGCATCTGACTCTAAGGGAAGTTTTTCTATTGGCAGCTTCCTCAGCGAGAAGGTGCAGTGACATCCATGCGCTTTCAGCAGAGAGGGGCCGATTATTGTCTCCAGATAGGGTCTGCATATGCTGCCAAGAGTAGAGTTTATGTCAAACAATCAGTCTTTGAAATATCCTGGCAAGCCGATCATTATACCAACACTAACAAGGTTTGATCGTGATGCCAGTGCATGGTGTCCAGTCCGTGATCTGACTATGTACAAAAAACGGACGGACTCTTTACGGTCGAATGATAGACATCTGTGGATCTGCCATAAGAAGCCATATGGCGCTGCATCCATGGATTCTATCTCTCGGTGGGTAGTCGAATGCATTCAGACTACTCACGAGATTGCGACTGGGCACCAGGTGCAATGTTCTAGGGCTCATGATGTTAGAGGAATAGCTGCCTCGACCGCCCTATTCAATGGTGTCCCGTTAGAGGAAATTATGGCCGTTGCACAATGGCACTGCGAGTCCTCTTTCACGAATTACTTTAGCTGTTTTGAGACGATAGTTTATGGCCACATTACTCTCCTCCTGTTGGTACTTTGAAAAGCAAAATTGGTAAGAACAGACACGGTCAGGCGAGAGGAATTCAACCGTATGGAATACGTCTGGTCGAAAGTGTGTTGGTTCGTGGCTCCACGTCTGGAATCCATAATTCATGAGCTAATTCAAGTTAGACAGTTTTTTGTATTATGTTTTTATATCATGATCATTCATCTTATATATTCATGCTCATGGAAGAGGAAGATTTCAAAATTAAAACATAAACGGCAACTTTACTCTTTTCAACAAAGATTGCCCATTTAGTGGCTGTAACCAATAGGCATTGATACATTTTTGAGGGGATATTTTCCAACCAACATACACATAAACATTAATCGAATATATATTTAGCCAAATCAATCACAATCATAACTAGTTCATAATCACCCAAACCTATCCATGACAAGGGATCTAGTCAATCCTCACTGCCGAATTAGAATGTCTATGGCTAAGTTTTGTGGGTGTCATCTATACCCAAGTCCTACGTGTTTCTGGCAGGCAACTAAATACTCAAAAGCAGCGCAGCAGGAAACGATTGAAGAGTTAATGGCAATCGCCAATTTCACATCCATTTTTACAGCGCCATTATGTCTATAGTTAAGGGCGTATGGCAGGCAACGGATCAGTGTAGAAAGACGTGAACGAATATGTTTATGACAGCTGGCCTCTTCAAGTTCATGGGGTAATTCATCTGTACAGCGTACCCACCCACCATATGACGCCATTATGAACTGCGTGATGTGTACAGTGACATCATAATGAATGACGTCATGAATGCCGTCGATAAGTACGTCACGAACGCATATTTTAAGACGGTCTATGCGTTATTGTACAAATTGTTTGCTTTTACTATTTTATAAATATTATGTTGAATATTTTGAAACTAATTTGACTGGGCGTTGTTGCTGCCATAGGCAGCAACAGCACCCAGTCAAATTAATTACAAAATATTCAACAGCTTCCCTGTAGAGTTTTCAGGAAATTGATAGCTAAGGCATTCGCAGATCGATCAATCCCAACACGGCGGGGTGTGGGCGGAGCTTAGCTAGTCATGGGCGGGGCATAGCTAAAATGGGACGGTCCATTATATCCATGGTTAAGGTATTATGCAAGCCTGTGTCTTAAAGGGTTACATGTACCAAGCTAATAACTGGCTAATACAAAGGGCTTGATGAACGAAATGAGCAAAGGGGTCCATAATAATGGGCTACTGTGCACGCATCCTTACGGGGTAAAGATGTCCGTGTTTAAGCGAGTGTGTAAGTCCATGTCTTAAAGGGTTACAACAGGCAGGTTACCAATGCTACAATGTTGAAATTGTTGAAATAAAAGAACGAGCATCTTACTGATAGCGGGTTACTTCAAGTTCATCCTTAGAGGCTAAGCACGCCCATGGTTAAGGGATTATGTAAGTCCATATTTAAGGGGTTACCTACAGCGGGCAACTAACTGATATTACACAGATCATCGCAGCAACAAACGAAGACGAGTCTGTGATAATGGGCTACTTGTCATCCATCATTATGGTGTAAACATCCTATCCATGTCTTTGGAGGTTACAGAAGGCAAATTATTAATGCTTCCAAAGGTCAGTGCAAAAAGAAAACAACGAAATTGTCCATGCCAGTGAACTGCTTCAAGGTCGTCTTTATGCGGTAGACAGCCCCATGGTTAATGGTCTATGTAAGTCCATCTCTTAAGTGGTTATTATAGGCAACTATCCGTTTCACACATATGTTCAACGATAAGAACAAAAGTGACAATGGATAGGGCATTACAAATGTTCAAGGGAATCCAAAATCACAATTGAAAATTAAGTAACAGAGTATGATTTCAAAATTAATGTCATACAATTTTGCACTTTTCAACAAGGAATGCCCATTTAGTGGCTGTAACAAATATGCACTAATACTAATTTAAGATATATATTCATGTATACACGTACTCGAATACATATTTGGCCAAATTAATCCTGATTATAATTATTTGATAATCATGCACACCTATTAATGGCAAGGGGTTATGTCTAGTCAGTCCTCACTGCTAAATTAGAGTGTCTATGATTTAGGCTGGTGGGTGTCACGTATACCCAAGTCCAAAGTGTTTAACTCAGGCAACTAACTGTTCAAAATCATTGCAACAGGAAATGATTGAAAAGTCCATAGCAATGACCTATTTCACATCCATCAGCATATGACGTCATAAAGGATTACGTCACATGCATGCTGATGTCACACTCAAATACGTAATGAATGACGCAGCTAAGTCCGTGTACGAATTGTATGTATTTACTACTTAATAACAGTTCTGTTGAATATGTTGACACTAATTTGACTGGGACATGTTTCTGCCATTAGAAACAACAACACCCAGTCATATTTGTTTGAAAATATTCAACAGCTTGCATGTATAGTTTTCTGGAAATTGGCATTCAGTGAATTCAGGGTTCGATCGATCCCAACACGGGGGAGGAGTGGGTGGAACTTAGGCAGAGATGGGCGAGGCATCACTAAATCTGTAAAGGTTCTTACGGTAAAGCAATCCTGAAATATAAGACATACACAGACAACTTAACTCAGCTCGGAGGCGGATGTGTACGCGAACGACGGACACCCCGAACCAATGGCTATATTGGCGAAGATTCAAATGTGTTGCCATTCTGCTTGGTGGAACAATTTCTGTTTCACAAAGTGATCGCCAGCATATCGACTACTTTGTTAAGATGTTGATATTATAAAATATAGTTTTAATTTAATGATATCCATCAAATATATATTAATGGATTGAATTTAAATTAATATATGTGTACAGATTTGTACAGATGCTTTTGACACATTAGGCACACGTGATTAATCATTAAACCGTATACTGCCTGGAAAGCCAGCTTTCTCAGACGTGCGCACGGTAACAGTAGCAGTGACCAATAGGTGAGGATGCGTTGAGGGGTGTCTACCTACACTTCAGCCACACTCGGAGAAAAGAATACCCAGTAGACTACAATCACCCATTCCCCCACCATAATTGTATGGCCGGTTATTTTAGATAGGTGATTGAATAAAAACCCAGTGACATTTTTACAGAGCATTCCTCGTGGAGTTCCAGTAATGCCACAGCGTGCGAAGAAAGCACCTTCGTTTTGCGGTTGATTTATCAATCCGCCATATGTGAACCGATTAGACAGGCATAAATGGACCAAATATTCTCAGACGTTAAGTGACGGAAGCGTGTATTGTTTGAGAAAGCAAAACAGCCAAGTGAAATAAGCACCCGGAAGTCTCCCGGAAACTAGACTAGTTCAAAGTACTGAAGGCGTGTTTAACGCTTTAATGGCTGAATTAGGTCAAGAAAACCGAAATATGTGCTTATTGAATGTCCATTTGCAGGCGAGGAGAAGACAATCTTAGAAAACTTACCACTGGAATGGTTGATTCGATTATCGCGCCAGTCATTCCAGTGATAACATTTCAAACACTCTTCTATTGGCCTGCAATTGGAGATTCCTCAAGACCACTGTAGAGGCCGGTTTCAGTCGATTTCGCCAGGAAAGGTTTGATAGGCAACCTCCTATCACCAGGCCCGTACCGCAGGGGGAAGGGGTGGGGGGGGGAGGCTGTCGGCGGCGGGGTTGGGGCCATGGGGGACTCCCTAAAATTTATCAAATTTTCTAAATAGCTGTGTATTGCATTTGCCTATATTTGGTATAAATATGAGTTAGATATGTCAATATTGATATCATCTATTTTGTTGATTTGTATGCCTAGACTTCGGGAAAATGCACAATTTTACTTTCAGAAATAAAACAATCTTCTTAACATGAGGATGCTTCCCCCAGACCACCCTCACGAACACCCCTTTCAGAACCCCACCGTACGATACGGGAGGGATATTCACCGGCCGACCATGATCAAGCAGGGCCTGTGAATATCCCTCCCGTTGACTGTGAGTTATCGTGCCTCTTCTCTTTAGGTGGCCTTGACTCGTCTCAATATACGACGCGCTCAAGCATCCACGCCATAACACGGCGGCCGGGCGCATGCACTTGCTTGCCAGCTTGCTTGTGAGCGGCTGGGCGTGCGTAGAGTGAGGGGTATAAACACTCCGTCCAAACAGCGCATTGAAACAATTCATTCGGACGCTGTTGATATCAAAATATAACCACAACTGACTACCCCAACTCACCTACAAGCCTTCGCGTACATTTCCATAAAACTATCGCACCCCACCCGCCCCACCCCCTTCGAAGTTTCCGGACTGACTACAGTTCAAAGCTCGCCTTGCACAATGTATTCTGCTTGTATCGGATAACGTTTACCAAAGACACATACTATTACAGCTTTTACTTTTTATTTTCAGAAAAAAATGATTGAAAATTGTTTATGCCGAAGAAAGCAGCAACATTTAGTCAATCTATTCTTAAGATGCTTAATATGCTGACCATTTCGTTATGTTGTCACGCGAATTTAGGATGCAGAGTTACGGGAACGGAATGACGATTACGTAGTACTTAACTCATGGAAACAAAATTTGGATCTTAAAATTCTCAAAAGGTCATCTTTCTAAGTGTCCTGCTTGAATCGTATTGCTCAGATTTCCTCTGAAATTATACATCATCAGAGAGAGAAGGAGCAACGGAGAAGCTTCACCAGCGGGCGCCGGTAAGAATTAAAACTGTACTAACTTCAATCAATATAGTGTTAAGATCTGACATTGAAGTATACGATGTCATAACCACATAGACCTACGTCACATGCTATCCGACGCCACCATCTGTCACGAAAATATATGAATAAAATTCTGTAACGAAAAGGCGATATCGTCAATCTACCCCTCACGAACTTTAGTCTATTTCTGGTAAGTATTTTTACTTCTTTCTTCGTTTGGCGAAAAAGGTGGTAGAAGTCAGCAATACTACTTATTAAAGTGTTTCAAAAATTGAAAACATGAATATTTAATATTAGTGTTTAAACTAGATTTCGTGACAAACCGGAAGCCCGTAGTAAACATATTGGAGGGATAGATTGACGATCTCACTGGAGAAATCCAGTCGTTCGTTAGCTAAGCTCCACCCACACTTCGCACGTATTGGGATCGATTGATCTCCTAACCCCCGAGCTATCAAATTCCGAAACCAACACAGGTAAGCTGTTGATTATTTTGAAAATATTTTGACTGTGCGCTGTTGCTGTCGAGGACAACAACAGCGCCTAGTCTAAGTATTTTCAACATATTCAACAGCATGTTTATTAATATAGTAAATGCATACAATTCGTCCCGACACCGCATAGCCCGTCACCGATTAATCGCCCATGACGGTGATGGGCATCAAATTCCCTCAAACTTTCAATACAAATTTGATAACGTTTGTCGTGTAATTTATCTTACACGACTCTACAACGAATGGATGAATCCACGTTTATCTACGCCTCGCCCATTTCTAGCTCACCCTTGCCCCGTGTTTGGATCGGTCGAACCCTGAATTCTCAAATCCCAATGTCAATGATGCAGGTAAGACGATGAATATTTTGAAACTCATTTGACTGGATGCCAATCAGATCACTCATCTATCTATAAGGCATAATCAATATTTTAGTAACAGCTGGCTATAAATAAGGTGCGCCTATTGCATCCGCCAATCAAACCCCACAGCTATCGCTATAAGGAATACTTATTATTTTGGTTGGCAGTTGGCTATAATTTATGTGCATCTATTGCTTCAGCCATTCAGACCGTGCTTTTGTAACTATATGTCTTGCTCGACTATTGGGGTGACAAGTGCCTATAATTTAAGCGTGTCTATCGCTTCAGACAATCAGGTCGCACATGTATCACAATAGGGCGCAGGCATAATCAATATTGGGCTGGCAGGTTGGTATAGTTTATGCCCATCTATTGCTTCAGCCAATCAGTTCACCTGTCTATGGCTATAAGGCATACGCCATATCTTTGCAACAGCTGGCTATAATCTATGCGCGTCTATCGCTTCAGCCAATCAGATCGTACGTCTATCACTATAGGGCATACTTAATTGTGGACTGGCATGTGGTTCTAATGTGTATGCGTCTATTGCATCAGCTAATCAGATTCCGCGTCTATTGCTTAAGGGCATAATCCATAATAGCTTTTTTTATTAACAAGCGAGAGTGCTATGAATACCAAACTCTGTTTTTCTGTTAACTCTGCCAAAGCGTGCGGCGAGTGTGAATACCTCGATATATCAGGGGGTACTGATTTTCTTTATTATTGCTTCATGTATATATCATCGGATTTACCAAATCAGATTCGCAACTGGAAAAAATGAAAATATGTATTTTACGATATTGTATAATGTCTTACACAAATGCAGTAGAAGTCTGCGAGCCATTCTTAAAATGAGTGATTAGCAATGTTTTTTCCGTTTTGCCGGTATATACGCTCTGTCACATCTTGTCCATAAATATTGCTAACCATGGCGCGATACAGACCCGCTTTGGCAATGGTCCTCGTAGCTCACTCGTTGTTCTCGGGGCCGTGGCTTAATTACCTATATATTAAGTAGTTCTAAAAAAATCCGTGACTTTGGAGGACCAATGAAAAACCGCATTGATCTCACCCCTTACTGCTAATGTAAATGGCATAATGGTGCACAGCGTTGCATATGATTTTGGTTCAGTGGAGGTATCCTATTTGTCATTCATGTATCTGACGTCATAAATGAGCTATGCTACGTGCTAGCTGCCGTCATAATCAAGTGTCGTAGGCCAGTGATGAAAGGGCCAAAGGTTATGAGGCAACAGTCTGAATTGTATGCCTTTAGTAAATTTATAATCTAAACAACATTATGCTGAATCTTTTGAAACTAATTTGACTGTTGTCTGTTGCTGCCAGACAGCAGGAGCTCTTAGTCAATTTAGTTTTAAAATAGTCAACAGCTTATCAGTGTAGTTACATTGAAAATGAGAGTGTAGGAATTCAGGGGCCGTATGCATAAAACATCTTAAGTGTAAAGAATCCCTTAATTTCTAAGAATCTCCTTAACATTTACCTAATAGTATATCTTTACTTTAAGCGTTATGCATAAAGATTCATAAGATAAGAAGTTTCTTATACGGTTCCTTAATTTAAAGGTACCTATTCCATTTTCATAAGTGAACAGGTTGCCCTAAAATCAGTCACCTTCAATAGTGAAGTGAGTTTGCATAAGTTGTGGGCGCAATATTGTAAGAGAAAATGGCTCTCATCCTAGCTGAGACGCTTGAGGAGGAGGAACTACGACACGTTGTACGGAGGCCTAGAATATTTCGCGACCGTGAAAATCCGATGGATATCTACAATGATCTAGTAATTTTCGTTTTGACAGAGGTGGCATTCTTTTCATCGCGGATCTTCTGGCTGATGAAATAGAGCCTCGCACCTTCAGAAACCATGCACTTCCCCCTCTACTCCAAGTTTTTCTGCTCTTCGGTAATAATGCTGAAAAGGTATTGCCGGAGATTTCCAATGCATTTTTAGACTTGGAAGTTGTAACAACGGTTTTCATTGGTCAATACGTTTTGTCATACAGTAGCCTAAGGATAAGAAATTTCCTAAACGTTAGGAAAATCCGTAGATAAGGAAACGGTTAAGAGTGTTTATGCAACGTACTTAAATGTCATCCTTAGTTAAGGATGTTCTTAACCGTTTAAGAAAAAGATTTCACTTAAGGTAAGTAAGTTTTATGCATACGGCCCCTGGTTTTTAAAATGTTAACATCGGTTCAAACACGCATGTACAGTGGGTGGAGCTTAACTAGAAATGGGTGTGGCATGGATAAAATACTTCCATTGGATGGTGTTCGTTAGCCATTTTATAAAGAAGCCTACCAAAATGGCCCCTGCAGTGCTCTTGGTGAATGTCGATTTGCAGGCCAAATATAATATTATTTTCGAAAATTTACCATGCCAATGGTAAATATTTAAAAAAGTCTTCTCTTGGTCTACACATGGATATTTAATTGGCAAATATTTTGATATTCTTGAACAAATATAATCATTAAACGTTTAAAGGAGGTGGTAACAGCATTTTGGAAAACAGTTCCACACGTTGTTTAGTACTCTTTGTAATTCTCCTTACAGTTGTGCGGGATCTATAATGGGAAACTGTATACCCGGAGGGAGGCTGATGCACCGTACAGGCTCAGCGAGAATCAGCGATCCCGTAATACACCCGTCAGACGAGCTCATTGGAACCTATATGTCCTACGATGACCTAACGATTACGTCCCTTCAAGAGTCGGAAATAATTCGTGCTATCAATGATTCGGTATTCCTACGCTCACAGATTAGTGCTAGCAACACCACACTGGTCCCAGGAATCATTTCGCGATTGCAGGCCACCCCTGCCGTACAGCAGCATCAACAAAAACAACAGCAGCAACATCAGCCGCAACAGCAGCAGCGCCAACTGAGCACATTCAGAAGTAACCTTGGTGAGAGTCCGGCCACAGAAGATACTGTTTTGGTAAAAACAAGCGTTAAGGCTCGAATAAAAGTAAAATTCGGACAAATGCGTCCAAATAAATCAAAAATAAAAAACCATCAATGCCGTTTGCGAGAATCACGAAGCAGCTTATTGCCAAAATCTGACAGCATTCCTGAAATCATCTTGACAACGCCGGGCGGAAGTTGGCGTCCCGTACCCAGTGACACCACTGTGTTGGAGGAAATATGCGATGTGACGCATTATGCGTCATCCGGGGACCTTTGTGTACCGGACGTTACTCTCGGACGCTTCCTGTTGGAAAAGTTTGACCAGTTTGGCGATATTCCAGCGATAGTAAGTATGCCGGGACCAGTTTGTAGATAACCTTGCGATAGTAACTATACTGGGACCACTTTGCTGATATCTGTGTGATGCTAAATACACCGGAGATTAGTTTGGGAATATTGGGTGGTGATGTCAAACGGTGATGTGGGATGATAATGCGGACAAGAACGAGCATGAGAACAACGAGGAAGACGACGACGATTACGATGGAGACAATGACGAGAACAACAACGAGGACAACGGGGACGACTACAAGGACGCGCAAGACGACGACGATGGCAAAACTGCTATGTGCAATTCTTTAGTTACTGGGAAATGTCTGTATATGTAGCTAACGCTCTTTCTCCTTCGATCCATACTTACCATTACATTACTCATTGATAATACAGCTATCCTGATAGCTGGCTCTACAAATCGCGATTTAGTAAGCTTTACCGGCTCCTGTAACCGGGTACCCGGTTCCCAACAACCGGATACCCGCCTGCCAGAGACACTCATTCTTGTTTGCATAGCAACAAGAGGACACATGGCTTTTTTGCATGGAAAAATCTTAGTTTTCTTTGTGTTTTTCTGTGTGTCTATTTGCTGTTTCATTTCTGGAATTACTGGATTTACTATGGAAGGAGCCTCTGATTCTCAGGTCGTATTCTTTCATGGTATTTCTCTAGCTATATGGAGACTTATGTCTCTGAAATTGTGTCTGTGTTGCATGCCCCATTTTCTGATCCCGGAACTGGGACGTGCGGTTACAACGAAATATGCCAGATAAGATCGCCTCCTTTAAATCCCAACGGTGATCGGGCAGTAATATGAAATTGGGCGTTGACTTACAGTTTTTAACACTAAAAATCGGCTTACGTCGTTTAACCGCATGGTCCGAGTGGATGACGTCACTCCCTTTTATTTCTCGGATTATTTTGGTGAAGGAAATGTTTCATTAATTTGCGCATCTTATGCTTGGTGCTGCATGCGTTTTGTGTCAGAAACTTGAGAATTATTTCAAGTTGTGCGTGTAATCACGATCTGTTTGCATTAATCGATGATTTCAAAATTATTGTTTAAGTCCCGGTCTGTTCTGCGGTTTTACCGTGTTCTACGGCAGTATGTTAATTCATTTTGTTGTTCCTTCACGTATCATGTTTGGCCTTCGTTTGAGTAGTATAATTTTGAAATTAATTCTTAAATATACCGAGAATGCATTCGATATGGTTCCTGGTTCCGTGTTTATACACCCTTCAGGATCAATTTATGGGTATATTATTTGCCCGCTATCGTTCTTGTCGCCAGCTTACGCGATCTTGGTTGTAACGTTGGGTGTATGGGGTGCCAGAGCGTTAACGTTTAATTTATTGTCAAACAATTTGAAAATTATTTGATGCTTTCCATTCCAGTTTCGTTCCGTATGCTTATTTTAGGTTTGTGCTTGTTTTCAGACCATGGCTACCCCGCCATCTTTCCCGGAGTGTCACAAATTCGTCAAGGTCACGTTTAAGGACCATGTCTGTTTTCGATGTTCGAAATGTAATGATGATAATAGGTGTAATCTCTTTGCAGTGTGGCCCGTCAAGTTTTTATCCGAGTTCCTTGCCCAGAAGGACTTCCCTGGGTCTGACGTGGGGTCAGGCAGTTCGAAAAGAAATCGAGGAGCTGGCCAGGCTTGGTACTCACCTATCTCGACTGGTTCATCGGGGGTGCCGTTGGCGCCTGTGTATGGCCACGGTTCCATAACGGCTACGGGTCCGCACGGTTTTCCATGTGGGCCTACTCCATTGAACTTGTTTCAAGGGCTGGCAGCGGAACTGCGCGGTACAGGTGTTGCTGGCTTTCCAGCAGTGGCTCCTTGCCGGGAGGCCACTGCTGGTAGACCCATGAATACATCAACGGGTGATGTGTTCACGGGTGTGTCTTCTTTGGAGACAGACTGTTCCGATGCTCTGGCTTGGTTAGCCAGAGTGGACCCGTCTGTGGTTTCGGCCATGGACAAGGAAGACATGCCCCGTCCATCGGTTGTGTCGATTCGGATGGGGGGTCTGCCCGCGGCTTGGATTCCATCCATTGGACTGGATCTAAGGTTCAAGGAATTGCTTGAGGCTATTTACACCAAGGAACTCTTGATCATGGGCCAGCTTTCTGCGGCCTCTAATGAAGTGCGGGCAAGGTGCCATATTCCCAGATGGGAGTATGAGCACTATGGTGTGGTACCAACGACCACTGAGGATGACCGTTGGGTTCTTGGGGTCCAGCGTGCTGGAGCGGGTGGTCCCGCTCAGGCGCTTATGGACAAGTCCCAATCAGACAATGATGAAGCCCTGTCCCTTTGTGATGCGGGAGTGAGGGCGGCAATGAATGCTGTCAATCACTCCTATCGCTTGCATCAATCAGTGTGGCTGAAGCTGGGGCAGGCCACCCTGTGCCACCTGTTGTGCGTTCTTGCATTAACGACGGCCTTGTGTTGTCGATGGACACGTTGACCAGGGTACAGGCGCATGTAACCACATCCAGGAGGCAGATGGTCCTGGACCATATGCATGCGGCTATAGCTGTCAGGGAGCATTTGCTTGGAACGCTCCGGCATCTACGGTGGCCCAGCACAGGCCATCCTAGAGGACGCGGCTAACATTGTGCAGAGTTGGTTAGCAGTTAACATTCAGCTGGAGCTATTAGGCGTCAATGTGCCTATAGTGGGTGGAAGGCTATGGTGTTTCGTCGAGGTCTGGTCCTGGGATGGATATCCCAGGGTTACATGCCAGAGTGGTGGGATTTCCCGCCACAAAATCTGTCTTTGGCACCTGTCTGGACCCCCGTTCCAACGGAGATAGACACATTAGAAGCCATTCAAAACGAAGTGTTAGGTTTTCTTCTGAAGGGAGCAATAAAACCAATAAACCACGACACCCCAGGCTTCTATTTTAAAATGTTCTTTGTCCCCAAGAATACGGGGGTGGGGTGGGGGTGGAGACCCGTACTCAATCTCTGGCCATTAAATTGGTGTATCCATACGCCTCGCTTTCAGATGGAAACTCCGAGATCGGTAATTGCAGGATTGAGGGAAGGAATGTGGCGTTTGTCAACCGATCTGAAAGATGCATATTTCCACATTCCAATGAACAGGGGTTGTCACAGTTTTCGGAAATTCGCGTTTCAGAATCAGGTATGGGAGTTTGTGGTCCTGACATTCGATCTGTCGACAGGCCCAAGGGTGTTCACCAGAGTAGTCCTAGCGGTGACAGCATTTCTCAGAACAGAGAACGTGGCGTTTCACACCTACATATACAATTGGCTTATCAAGGCGGGGACGTCAGCCAGGTTATGAGTGGATACTGCTCTGAATCTGAAATTGCTTTCAGGTCTAGGCTGGATAGTCAACAGGGAGAAATCCGAGTTGACGCCCTATCAACACTTCGTTTATTTGGGGATGCGATTCGATCTCGAGGAAGGCAGGGTTTACCCGTCAGAGCCCAGAGTGGTGTCTCTGTTAGCCATTCTCTAGATATTTCGACTGGGAAACCACATTCAGGTGAGGATGATAGTCTCCGTGGAGCAGGTAATCCCGTTCGCTGCTCAAATGCGAAGACCTATCCAGTTGTATATGATGTCTATGTGGAAGCAGAGAACAGAACCCCTTTCAAAGCTGGTACCAGTTTTGGGGCCAATAATGTCGCATCTTGTATGGTTGAAGGAGCGTCAGATTCTCCTAGAAGGCGTTTCGCTTCACCTACCCCACGCCAGCTGCCCGTGTACACGGATGCATCGCTGGAGGAGTGGGGGCCTGCCGGGGAGAACACCAGGTTTCTGGCACATGGACTCTCCAAGATGGTCAGCTGCATATCAATCTGTTCGAAATGATGGCAGTGGAACTGGCATTTGAAAGGTTTCCTTCCAGAAGTCAGGGGCAAGGTCATATTGATATGGTCGGACAATTCGACAGTAGTATCATACATAAATCGCCAATGCGGGACCAGGTCACCCATACTGTGTATGAAGGTGTGGCACATGATTCAATGGTGCAGGAATTACTCAGTTGTTTTCAAGGTAGCTCACGTTCCTGGGCGATTGAACATTCTGGCGGATGCTTTGTCTTGCAACAGAGCATTCTGCCAACAGAATGGCCCGTCAATCCTCCAGTTCTACAAAGGATCTTCGAGCATTGGGGCAAACCAAACGTGGACTTGTTCTCCACAAAAGAAAATGCTCAAATCATGAGTTATGTCTCGCCGACAGATCCAAATGCAGTCGATACAGACGCTCTGGCGATAAGCTGGGGAGGGATGCACAATTATGCGTATACGCCCACCTTTCTTCTACCGAAGGTTTTGTTGAAAATCAGGGAGGAGCCGTGCCTGCCCAGCAGGGCGTAGTTCACGGATCTCCTGGATCTGCTGGTGGACAATCCAGTGCAGCTGCCCGAGATTCCGGACATAATCTCCCATGCCAAGGGCCGTTTCCTACACATTGGAAGGCCTTTCTCAACAGACTGCGAGTTTTCTCGCAGCTATGATGAGGTCAACCTTCAAGTCATATAACCACAAGGTTAACAAATTTGCAGTAGTGTGAAGGAAAGGATATTGACCCCTTTCAATCCACCATTCAGCAAATAGCAGACTTTCTCCGTGAGCTGTTCTTTGTAGGACTGGCTCCTGTCACAATTGCTGGATACAAGTCAGCTTTGGCATCAGCTATCCCTTGTTTAGCCAACAGGGATAGTCCAGAGGTGGCCCAGTTGAATGTGATGGTGAAGTGAATGAGCAATATCCGACCGAGACAACCGGTAGTCATAAGCAGAGAGAGGCCGATTTATTGTCTCTGGAGAGGCTCTGCGATTGCTGCCAAGAACACAGTTTATGTCAAAGAATCAATCTTTGAAATATCCCGGCAAACCGATCATTATAGCAAAGCTAACACGGTTTGATCGTGATGCCAGTGCCTGGTGTCCAGTCCGTGCTTTGACCAAGTACAAAAAACAGACAGACTCAGTACGGTCAAATGATAGACAACTGTGGATCTGCCTTAAGAAGCCATATGGCGCCGACTCCATGGATACTATCTCTCGTTGGGTGGTCGAATACATTCAGGCTATCCACGCACGAGATTGCGACTGGGCACCAGGTGCAATCTGCTAGGGCTCACGATGTTAGAGGAATAGCCGCCTTGACTGTCCTATTCAATGGTGTCCCGTTAGAGGACACCATGGCCATTGCACAATGCCACTGTGAGTCTTCTTTCACGGATTACTATATGAGGGGCATGTCAGAATCCGCCAATCCACTCGCTTTGGCTGTCTAGTAGCCACACTGCTCATCTCCTTTTGATAATTTTGAAAAGCAAAATTATTAAGAACATACATGGTCAAGCGAGAGGAATTCAACCGTATGGGACACGTTTGGTCGAAAGTGTGTTGCGTGATGGCTCCACGTCTGAAATCCATAATTCATGAGGTAATTCAAGTTTGACAGTTTTTGTATTATGCTTATATATCATGATCATTCTTCTTATATATTCATGCTCAAAACCAGGCTTATATGTGTAAAAAGCTGTTAACCGTCTTCGCACCTTTGTGTATTAGGCGAGATGCATGTTCGTGAGTTCTCTCCCCTTTTTAGAAGAGAGGTGGGGTGGTGGTGGCGGGGGTGGGGGTGGAAGCGGTGATGCGAATGTGGTTCGGTCCCAGAACTTGTCGGCCCTTTTAGGTCTCCGTATGACAAGTTTGGGTCTAAGTTCTTATTCAGGGGAAAAAGAGGCTTTGTATGGCTTTGTATGGGTTTCTCTTAGGAGAAAAAAGGGTGCTGGGGGCCTGGGGTGGAGTGGTGATGCGAATGTGATCTGGTCACTAAACTTGTCGGTCCTTTTTGGTCTCCGTATGTCAAGTTTACGTCTAAGTTCTTTCTCCGGGGGCAAAAGAGGCTATGTATGGCTTGCCCCTTCCCACCAGGCTACGTACTAAATCTGGTGTTATCAAAGAGTAATATAATGGTAAGTATTGATCGAAGGAGAATGAAGGTGATTTCAATTTCTCTGTCTCCGAGATCTAACATTAGTTACCATTACATTACGGACCCTGCCTCCTAGCCCGACGGAGGCAAGCCATGGGTATTCTCTTTTTTGGTAGCTATGCAAACAATATGAGTGTCTGTAGCAGGCGGGTACCCGGTTGTTGAGAACCGGGTACCCGGTTCCATGATCCGGTAAAACTGACTAAATCTAGATTTCTTGAACCAGGATAGCTCTGTTATCAATGAGTACTGTAAGGGTAAGTATTGTTAGATCTCGGAGAAAGGGAAATTGAAATTTCCTTCATTCGCCTTCGACCAATACTTACCATTACATTACTCATTGATAATTAAGATCTTGATCAAAATCGTTAATACCTTCTAAAGAGTTACAACTACACTGTATTTCACAATATGCCTACTTTTCTTTCAACCAAACATATTTAGAAAGGACCAATTGGATATCTGTTATATAATATCCGATACTTTCTTATAAATTCGCAGTATGCAATTTTACCTCACAAATAATCCACATCTCATCTTATCTTTCAGATTAACAACTTGACAAATGAATATTATACATATGGCCAGCTGGCCGCGATGTCACGCAGCATGGCATGTGCACTGTCCAAGAGAAATTTCCAGCCCGGTCACGTGCTCTGTTGTGTCACAAATAACGCCATGCTATTGGCTGTCTTGACCACATCTGTAACGTGTGTTGGAGGAACGCTGTCGATACTGGACCCGATATATGGCTTAGGTATATACCATTTTCGATTTTAACCTTTTAATGGCCCAATTTTGGTCAAGAATGTTACAAATATTTGCTGATTGAATGTCCATTTCTAGGCCAAGAGAAGACAATTTACTTACAAAAGGGCATTCACTAAGCGCACTGCAATGTCCGGTTTTGATGGAGTTACCATTTCTCATATTACGAATCCTAACTATCTCAGTCTGCTCTCAATTAATTACAAAATTAAAACGTGCATGCCAAAATAGGTATTGTAGTGGTGCCACTTCAGATATGGATCGACCGATGGTCCGATAGACTTATGGACTCATGGACAGACATGTGGTTCGACACTCGATCAACCAATAGACATGCCCCCACCCCCGCATTGACGTCATATTGTCGTCATTACTCTCTCTCTTTTTTTTTTCTCTCTCTCTCTCTCTCTCTCTCGCTCTCTCTCTCTCTCTCTCTCTCTCTCTCTCTCTCTCTCTTTCTCTCTATATCTCTCTATATCTCTCTGTATCTCTCTCTCTATCTCTCTCTCTGTCTGTCTGTCTGTCTGTCTGTCTGTCTGTCTGTCTGTCTGTCTGTCTGTCTGTCTGTCTGTCTGTCTGTCTGTCTGTCTGTCTGTCTGTCTGTCTGTCTGTCTGTCTGTCTGTCTGTCTGTCTGTCTGTCTGTCTGTCTGTCTGTCTCTCTCTCTCTTTCTGAATTCACCAAAATCAATGCGCATGCGTGCAATGTCTGGTAAATCCGGTGGCGAACAGCTGTTGCAGTGAACATTGAGGTGGTATTAACCTAAGAGAAAGTGGACATTTAACAGTGCCTGTGATAAACTACAATCAGCTTATTATTATTGAAGTCATGCATCATTGGAGAGCTCGTTCAATTGGCTAAACCACTATATTAGCTTATTAATTTGGAAAATGCACATTGTGCATAGATTTGTAACTCAAGAGGACAGCAGGATGTATTTTAAAATTATAATGAGTTGGATAAAGTTTTAGGAAAATATCAAAATTAATACACCTATGTATAGCAAATTGGCGTGGCTTTAATATTTTGAACTTAGTTCTTCAAATACACGCCTAAAGTGCATTGTATCTGAGCCTATGAGACAAGTGATACCGATCGCGCTTCATTCTGTCATGATTTCTAGCCAAAAGTGATTCGAGCAATGCATTTTGGGAACGTATTTCAAGATATTCTCAAGAAAGGTGTCTTTCTGGATGGACTGTCTGAGTATCTGCCTGGCTGACTGACTCAGCTGGATAGCAGCTGGCTAGTTGCTTGGTTGCTTGGGTGTCTAGTTGGATAGCTGCCAAATTGCTATATTCAGTACATAGTTGAAAAAACCCAGAAGAAAATAGTTCCCACATATATGTTAAATTTCACAAAGTGCGAACATTTGTATTGCAGTATTTACAGAAGGGAGATTATATTTTTAATTAAGTCGCTTCCGCGTACACGATGCTTACGCCCTATGCGCGAGTAATATTTTCTGTTCAAAATTGATCATTGCATCGCTGGCAATTTAAACATTCAAGAAATATTGTTTTCAGACTTGAACCATTTAAAAAAAGCATTATGCATTTTCTGTGCTATCAGCGTAGTAGATATGGGATACATTTCTGCGAAATAAGGTATGTCATCAGAGATTCTGGTCAATACACCCACCACACCACCCACCAAATCCCCCTACCCCCAGATTGGTGAGACCTACAAACCTTGGATGATTGTAAATACTAATTAGTTTTAGCGGGGTTTACACAAAAATGCTAACAAAATCTAGCTTATAACCCATAGTCATGAGTCCATAGTACCGTCTAAATTTAGCATGCGTGAGAAAAACTACATGCGAAACACACATTTCGGGTTGGGAACCACTACTTCGAGCTTGGAATCCACAGATTTCCTGGTATCGATGCCTTGAAAACTCCACAATTTAGACGCCATGAGAAACATATATGTCGTGGCCACTTTAATGATTGGCTGGTGATCCGTATCATATGAAATGCATTACCCATCATTCCGTTTGATATTTTAGAGACACTTGTGCGAAAGTTTCATGAAACAAAAACACGTATAGTAGTTACAGAGGATCAAGTCGCTGAGTTGGTTTACCGGGCGGCTCTCAAAGCAAAGACTATTCACGTAAGTACTGGCGCATCCCTTTACACCGAACATAGTACGAGGTCCCCGTGTGATTCCACAGCCAGCTACCACTTGACGATCTAATAGACCTATACACTTTACCCACCCATCACGTCATAATCAACTACGCGACGTGTAGAATGACATCATAATGAATGACGTAGATAACTGCGTCACGAACGCATATTTGAAGACTATACGTTGTTATACGAATTGTATGTCTTTACTATTTAATACATATTCTGTTAAATATTTTGAAACTAATTTGACTGTGCGCTGTTTCTGCCATAGGCAATAACAGCACCCGGTCAAATTAGTTACAAAATACTCAACAGCGTACCTGTATAGTTTTCAGGAAATTGATAGTTAGGGCATTCGGAAATCGATCAATCCCAACACGGCGAAATGTGGGCGGAGCTTAGCTAGAGGTGGGCGCGGCATAGCTATAACTGGAAAGGGCCATTCTGCTCAATGGCTGCGAATCTATAGGGACGGAGAAATGTTATCAACTTTAAACGGTTAAAATGAGTTTTATTAAACAAACCCCTCGAGTAAAACGTAGTACTTCGAAATATATGCTGCTTGGAGAAACTGGAGAAATTCCCAGGTCGATACAAGCTTAGCAACGCGTGATAAGTTTCTGGCTAAAAACGACCAACAGAAAGCAAGCAACGCTGCCAACAAATCTTAAAGGTATAAGTGTGTAGATTGCCTAGAAAACAGGGCTCAGTACAAGTAGTTAGCCCAAGTAAACCGCATTCTAGAGGAAACTGGATACAGCTACGTATGGGTACAACAAAATACACAATACATAAACCACGTATTGAGAAATGTCAACCAGAGGAAACAAGATCAATATATACAGACATGGGAAGGTGAAATGTCAAGCTCATGGAAAGGAAAAACGTATCGCGCTTTCAAAACCAAATATGAAACTGAACACTACCTACTTAACTTAACTGACCATCAGAGACTTCACCTACGTGGAATTATGCTCGCTCCTTTTTCACTGAAAAGGGACCTTTCCATTTTATCCATGCAGCATATTACGTCCCACTCAACTATGTGACGTGTAGGATGAAGTCATAATCAATTACAACATGAACGACTCGATTTAGTCCGTCTTAAACGCTTAATAGTCAGCCGCATTGTACACATTGTATGTCTTTGCTATTTAATAAACAATCTGTTGAATATTTTGAAACCATTTTGCCTGGGCGCTGTTGCTACCTGTATAGTTTTCTGGGAATTGATAGTCACGGAGTTCAGAGATCGACTGATCGACCAATCCCAATCGCCTCACCCACGGCGAGGTGTGGGTGGAGCTTAGCTAGTGATGGGCGGGGCATAGCTAAAATGGAAAGGACCATTGGCTATATATGTTTCATAGATTTGATTTTGCCCGATATAGACCTATGTTGTCATCTACGCCTATTATAAGATATATGTCCTGTGTGATATATATGGACAGGAGGAATCCAGTTATAGCTATGCCCCGTCCATATCTGGCTAACCCCCGCCCATTCTTTGCCCGTGGTGGGATCGACCAATCACTGCTCTCGCCGAATCTCAGTTCCCAGAAAAAATACAGGTAAGCAAATTTGAAACTAATTTGACTGAGTGTTGCTGCTGGCTATGAAATGTTTATTAAATTGAAAAGGCGGACAATTCGTACAACTTGACGGCCTATAAGCGTTTATGACAGATTAAATCGCGTCATTCTTGATGTAATGGATTATTACTTCAGCTTACATATGACGTAGTTGATTATGACGTCATATCATTAACTGAGAAACTGGATTCCCCCATTGTCCGCCTTAAAACTCGAACTTCTCACATGCACATCGACAGCCCGAATTCTCCTTCGATCAATACTCACCATTCTGTTACTTCTGATATACAGCTGGCTCTGAGAGCTGGCTCTAGGACTATAGACTTAGAAAGCTTTCCCGACTCCTTGGAACCGGGTACTCGGCTCCCAACTGCCGAGTACCCGTCTACCATAGAGCTCATTCTTGTTTGCATAGCGACAAGAGAATACATGCTTTTTGCAGTTGGAAAGTCTTAAGATTTTGTTTAAGCCTAAGTCTTTTTACTGTGATTAATTGTGATAGCTTGTGCGTTCTCAAAAGGATATTTTGGATTAATATGGACGCTTCCGAGGATATCAGGTCGTATATTTCCTTGTTATTCCATAGTTAAAAGACTTAGGTCTCTAAAATTTCGTATGTGTCGCATGTTCCAATTTCTAACCCCAAAGAATCTGGGACGTGTGTTAACAACGAAATATGCCAGATGATCGCCTTCCTTTAAATCTCCAACAGGCGATCGGCAGATATGAAATTAGGTGTTGGCTTATCGGTGTTTTAACACGATGATCGGCTGACGTCGTTCTCCGTATGATCCGAGCGGGTGTCGTCACACCCGTGTTTCTCGGATGTTTATGTGAAGAAAATGTTTCATTAATTCGAGCATCTGATTCTGGGTGCTGCGTACTTTAATTGGTACCAGAAAAACTTAGGAATTTTCAAGTGTTGCGTGTTTTCACGATCTGTTTGCAATGATCAGTGGTTTCAAAATTCTTGATTTAGATGTGTGGTCTGCGGTTTTACCGTGTGCTACAGCAGTTTGTTTACATTTTGTTGTTTCTTCACATATCGTTTTGGCCTTCGTTAGGAGTTTAATTTATATTTATTAGTAAATATACCCCGAATGCTATGCGATATGATTCCTGGTTCCGTTATACATCCTTGAGGATCAGTGTATGGGTGTAGTATTGCCCGCTTCGTTCTTGTCGTCATAATTAATGCGATCTTTGCTGTAACGTTGCGGGGTGCGGTGTGGGAGGGTGACAGTTAATTTATGGTCAATATATTTGAAAATTAATTATCTGCCTTCCATTTTTGTTTCGTTCCGCTGGCTTATTGTAGGTTTGGTGTATAGGCCAAGCCAGCCCCGCCATCATGTGTCGAGTGCCACATATCGTACGGGTTCTATGCAAGGACCATGTCTGTTTCCACTGTACTAAGTGTAGTCTTGACAGTAGGTGTAACGTTTGCGCTGTGTGGTCGGTCGATATGATGCTTAAGTTCCTTGCCAGAAGGACTTGGCAGGGTCTGACGCGGGGTCAGGCGGTCCAAAAGTAAATCGTGGAGCGTCCGTTTCAGCCCGTGGAGGCGTTACACGTCTGCAACCGGAGGTGGCGGAGATGGCACCACCGGCGTGTCTTGGTCCGGCTAGGCAAGGTGTCTTGCATAGCGTTCTGCCCACGCTGGTGTCGTCCCTGCTGCCAACAGCTATAGGGCAGTCTCTCCCCATGTTTGATTCGGACCCTGTCCTTGGACAGGGTTCTGGACTGGACACCGAGGGAGCCGTTTCGTACGGCCCCCTGGCAGTCCCGCCGGGCTCCGGCCTGATGGGTTTTGTCTCTCTGCGGCCACCTCCGGGTGGTCCAGTAGCGGTGGCCGGTCCGTCAGGCATGGGAGCCGTCCGCCAGGATGGCTCCACGGTTTTCCTTGTCTAGTGACGACTCTTAGGGGTCTGAAGATGAGGAGGCCGAGGAGGAGAGGGTGCTGCGGCCTGTGAAGCCACGGGTGGAGAGCATGGAGGTCGATTCCGTCCTGATGGAACCCGTCCTCCATCTGTCTGGCCTGGCGCAAGCGAGGACAGCGGCTCCGCCCGTCGTTGAGGCCACTCCGGTACCAGGCACCGGTCCCGTGATGGTTGGTTTGCTGCCAACCAACACGGTGACGGGTGTGGCCGGCCAGGCATGGTACTCACCTATCTCGCCTGGTCCGGCGGTCAGACATGGGGTGCCGTTGGCGCCCGTGTTTGGCCACGGTTCCTCAACCGCTACGGGTCCACACGGTTTTCCGTGCAGGCCTACTCCATGGACTGGTGTGTTCCATGGGGTGGCGGCGGAACCGTACGGTACCGGAGTTCCTGGCATATCAGCAATGGCTCCTAGCCGGTAGGCCGTTGCTGGTAGGGCCATGAACATATCAACGGGTGGCGTGTCCTCCTCGGAGACGGATTGGTCTGAGGCTCTGGCTTGGCTAGCCAGGGTGGACCCGTCTGTGGCTTCGACCACGGCCGAGGAGGATGTACCCCGTCCATCGGTGCATCGATTAGGACGGGGATCTTGCCCGCAGCCCTGATCCAGTCTGTTGGACTGGATCCATGGTTTATGGTGTTGCTTGATACTAGTTATAGCAAACGACGCATGAACAAGGGCCGGCTTCTTGCGGCCTCCATGGAGGTGCGGGCGAGGGGTCATATTCCACGGGGGGAATACGACAGGTATGGTGTTGTCCCGTCGGTCACCGAGAATGACTGCTGGGTACTGGGTGTTCAGAGTGCTGGAGCGGGTGGCCCCGCCCCGGCACTTGTGGACAAGTCCCAGGCACACCAGGATGAAGTCCTGTCCCTATGCGTTGAGGGAGGGAGGGCAGCTATGAGTGCTGTCAACAATTCGTATCGCCTTCTTCAGTCGGTGTGGGCTGAAGCGGGGGCAGGCCAACCTGTGCCACCTGTGGCGCTTTCGTGCGTAAATGACGGCTTGGTGCTGTCTATGGACGCACTGCCAAGGGTGCAAGCGCGTCTGACAAAGTCCAGGAGGCAAATGGTTCTTGACCATATGCGTCCGGCTACGGCAGTCAGGGAGCGTCTTCTTGGGACACCCCTGACAGGGCCTAGCATCTTCGCCGGCCAGGCGCGGGCCATCCTAGAGGACACTGCCAGCATTGCGCAGAATCGGTTTGTGGTAAACCTACAGCTGGAGCTAGTGAGGCAAGCGCACGCACTAGGGGCTGTAGGGAAACCGTTAGCTGTCCAACCTTCGAAGAAGCAGAAGAAGCAGAAAGGCAAGGCGAAAGCTAAGCCTACTGCGACTTCTGCTTCGTCTGGATTTTCTCAGCCGCCGCCGGCTAAGAAAGCCAGGAAGGTTGTGGAGGCCCCTACACTCCCCAATGTTGCTCCTGATCGCATAGAGGCGGGAATGGCAAGGGGAAGGGTAAGGGTAAGTCCTCCAAGGGCGGAAACAAGGGACCGGATCGTACCTGAGGGTACGAGAGCTCGCTTCATATCCGCCTGGACCGCACCTGTGCGACTAGAACAGCGGTGCCAGTTATACCTGCCGAGCCAAGACGGTTAAGAAAAGGGGGTGGGGGGAGCGGACCGCGAGCCGGACAACCCCGTTAGACGTCGAGGCGTCTATGGTGGGTGGAAGGCTCATGCGTTTCGTCGAGGCCTGGCGAGGTGTGCCGTCAGACAGTCTGGTCCTGGGATGGTTATCGCAGGGGTACATGCCGGAGTGGTGGGACTTTCCGCCGCAGAATCTGTCTTTGGCACCTGTCTGGACACCCATACCACGGGAACCAGACAAGTTAGAAGCCGTTCAAAACGAAGTGTCGGGTTTGCTTCTGAAGGGAGCAATAAATTCAGCGAACCAGAACACTCCAGGCTTCTATTCCAATATGGTCCTTGTCCCCAAGAGCACAGGGGGTGGAGACCCGTACTCACTCTCAGGCCATTACATTGGTTTATCCATACGCCTCGGTTCCAGATTGAAACGCCGAGGTCGGTAATGGCAGGATTGAGGAAGGGTGTGTGGTGTGTATCGATCGATCTGAGTGATGCATGTTCCCACATTCCTATGAACGGGAGTTGTCACAGGTTTCTGAAAGTTGCGTTTTAGAATCTAGTATGGGAGTTTAAACTTCCCATTCGGCCTGTCGACAGCTCCAAGGGGTTTTCACCAGAGTGGTCCTTGTAGTGACAGCGTTTCTCACAAAGGAGAACGTGGCGCTTCACACCTACATAGACGATTGGCTGGTCATCAGCCAGGTTAGAGGTGGATACTGCTCGGAATCTGAAGTTGCTTTCAGATCTAGGCTAGATAGTCAACAAGGAGAAATCTGAGTTGACACACCACTCAACATTTCGTTTATTTAAGGATGCGATTCGATCTCGAGGAGGGCAGGGTTGTTTACCCGTCAGAGCCCATAGTTGTGTCTCTGTTAGCCATCCGCAAGAGTTTCGATTGGGAAACCACATTCAGGCGAGGCGGTTTCTTCAGATTCTGGGCATGATGGTCTCCATGTAGCTGGTATACCCGTACACTGCTCGTATGCGAAGACCTATCCAGTTGTATCTGATGTCTCTGTGGAAACAGAGAATAGAACCCCTGTCAAAACTGGTGCCAGTTTTGGAGCCAATAATGTCGCATCTTGTAGGGTGGGAAGAAGCGTCAGAATCTCCTAGTAGGAGTTTTTTCGCTGCACCTACCCCAACCCCAGCTGTCCGTGTACACGGATGCATCGCTGGAGGGATGGAGGCCCTACCTGGGAGAACACCAGGTCTCGGGCACATGGACTCTCCAAGAGAGCCAGCTGCATATCAATCTGTTGGATATGATGGCAGTAGAACTGGCATTGGAAAGGGTTTCTTCCAAAAGTCAGGGGCAAGGCGATATTGATACGGTCGGGCAACTCGAAAGTAGTATCATACAAAAATCGCCAAGGCGAGACCAAGTCACCCACACTATGTACCTAAGTGTGGCACATGATTCAATGGCACAGGAATTACTCGGTTGTTTTTTAAAGCAGCTCATATTCCTGGGCGATTGGACATTCTGGCGGATGCTTTGTCTCGCAGACAGAGAATTCTGCCAACAGAATGGTCTCTCAACCCTCCAGTTCTTCACAGGATCTTTGAGCATTGGGGCAATCCCAACGTGGACTTGTTCGCCACAAGGGAAAATGCTCAAATCATGACTTTTGTCTCGCCGATTCAGATCCTAATGCCGTCGATACAGACGCTCTGGCGTTAAGCTGGAGAGGGATGCACGCTTACGCGTACCCACCCACCATTCTTCTACCGAAGATAGTGGTGAAGATCAGGGAGGAACCGTGCCTGATCCTGCTATAGCGCCGTTTGGCCCAGCAGGCCGTGGTTCACGGATCTTCGAGGTCTGCGGGTGAAAAATCGAGTGCAGTTACCCGAGATTCCGAACATAATCTCCCAGGCCAAGGGACGCTTCCTACACGAGCGTCCCGAAATGTTATTGACTGCGTGGTTGTTGTCAAACAACGTTACACGTTGGCGGGCTTTTCTCGACATGCTGCAGATTTCATCGCAGCTGCGGGAGGGAGGTCAACCTTCAAGTCATATAACAACAAAGTTAACGGATTTGCAGACTGGTGTGAGGAAAAGGGTATTGCTACCTTTCATTCCACTATTCAGCAAATAGCAGACTTTCTCTGTGAGCTGTTCTTTTCAGGACTAGCTCCTGTCACAATTGCTGGATACAAGTCAGCTTTGGCATCAGTTATCCCTTGTCTAGCCAACAGGGATAGTCCAGAGGTGGCCCAGTTGAGTGTAATGGTGAAGGGAATGAGCAATCTCCGACCGAGACAACCGGTAGTCATTCCAGCCTGGAGTCTATCTTTAGTGCTTAATGTACTGGCCAAGCACCCTTTCGAACCGTTGCGTTCGGCTAGTCTAAAACATTTGACTCTAAAGGCGGACTTTCTATTGGCAGCTTCCTCAGCTAGAAGGCACAGTGTGATCCATGCACTTTCAGCAGAGAGGGACCGATTTATTGTCTCCAGATAGGGTCTGCGTCTAGTGCCAAGAGCAGAGTTTCTGTCAAAGATTCGATCTTTAAGATATCCCGGCAAACCGATCGTTATACCGAAACTAAGTAGATTGGATCGTAATGGCAGTGTCTGGTGCCCAGTCCGTGCGTTGACTAAGTACAAAACGGACAGACTCGTTACAGTCGAATGATAGACATCTGTGGATCTGCCATATGGAGCCATATGGCGCGCATCCGTGGATTCTATCTCTCATTGGGTTGTCGAATTCATTCAGACTACCCGTGAGATTATGACTGGGCACCAAGTGCAAGGCGCAAGGGCACGATGTTAGAGGAATAGCAGCCTCTTCTGCCCTTTATTATGGTGTTCTGGTTAAGGACCTCATGGCTGTCGCACAAGGGCACTGTGAGTCCTCTTTCACGGATTACTATATGAGGGATGTGTCAGACTTCGCCATTCCACTCGCTTTAGCTGTTTTGAGACGATAGCTATATGACCGCGCTGCTCTTCTTCCTTTTGTGGCATTTGTAAGAGAGAATTAAGAAGCAGACATGGTCGAGAGAGAGGATATCAACCAGTTGTGTCACTGATGGCCGGACAAGTGAATGGTTGGAGGCTCCAGGTCTGAATTCCAAATAGCATGAGGTAATTCACGATTGAGAGTGTTTTGTATTATGTCTATATATCATGATCATTCATCTTATATATTCATGCTTATTCCCAGGCTAATATATGAAAAGAGCAGTTAACCCTCTTGGCATATTTGTGTTTTCAGGCGAGATGCATGTTCGTGAGTTCTCTCCCTTTTCTTAGGAGAAAAGGGGGTGGGGGCAGTGATGCGAATGTGATTCGGTTCCGTTAACTTGACGGTCCTTTTTAGGTCTCCATTAGTCAAGTTTAAGGCTAATTCTTTCTCCAAGGGGCAAAAGTAGCATTTATGGCTTGCCCCTTCCCACCAGGTTCCTGAACAAATCTGGTGTATATCAGAAGTAACAGAATGGTGAGTATTGATCGAAGGAGAATGAAGGAAATTTCAATTTCCGTTTCTCCGAGATCTAAAAATACTCACCATTCTGTTACGGACCCAGCCTCCCAGCCTCACGGAGGCAAGCCATGGATTTCTCTTGTTTGGTGGCTATGCAAACAATATGAGCTCTATGGTAGACGGGTACTCGGCAGTTGGGAGCCGAGTACCCGGTTCCAAGGAGGCGGTAAAACTTTCTAAGTCTATAGTCCTAGAGCCAGCTGTCAGAGCCAGCTGTATATCAGAAGTAACAGAATAGTGAGTATTGTTAGATCTCGGAGAAAGGGAAATTGAAATTTCCTTCAGTCCTAGACAAATACGTGGACAATATAGGATTTCACAGTTCTGCCTTCCACTTGCCCATGTAACTGCGACGTGAAAAAATGGACGGATCCGGTCTGGCACTCAATTATCTGACGCTATAATCAAATACGCCACGTTGTATGATGGTATCATCGAAATAACTATGACAGCAACAGCTTCGAGTCAAATTAGTTTCAAATTATTCACAATCATGTTTATTAAATAGTAAAGACATACAATTCGTAGAAAGTGCTTATTTAGTCCGTCATCAACTAAGCGTTCGTGACGAACTTAGTTTAGTCATTCATGACCTAATTGATTATGATGCCATCCTACACGCCACGTAGTTGATCATGACGTCATGTGATTGATGGATAAACTGGAATCCTCTAGTAGCTTTGAGATTTCAACAACATGCCTCTTGCAATGTCCTGAAATCGACACTTTTTGGATATATCTCAACTATCTAATTACAGTGAAAATGTTCTATTTTCTTAGGATGTATATATTTCCGGGAACTTATTCGGTATGCAATCCGTCCGTGAATTACTCCGCGAGTCTAGCGAGGATTTTCAACATTTCTCACCAAGTGACCCCAGTTCAACAGCAGCCTTGATTCTCTACAGTTCGACAACGTTCGCTACCCCTCAGCGTGGTGTGTGCCATAGTCACCACGCGATACTCGCGTCTATTCACCAAATCACGTACGCTATATGACATACAGCTATAGGCGTGGTCAGGGCATTATCCAGAGGGTGCCGTTTGTATGGGGTCGTGTGTGCGCGTGGGTGCGTGCGTGCGTGAGTGCTTGTGTGTATTGTGTGAGGGTGGGGATGGTGGTGGTGGTGGCGGTGGCGGTGACCTTGGCAGTGGCAGTGGCGGTGGCGGTGGAGGTGGTGGTGGTGGCGGTGTAAGTGCTGGGTGGGAGGGGGGGGGGATAAACCAGAAAGCAAGATATAATGCCATTTGCCACTTATAATCATCTTTAAGTTATTGCATTACATTATTTCAATGTATGGATTCGATCTGTCACACACGTATGTGACGTCATATTCAACTACGTCATATGTAAGCTGCCTTCACACAAAATGCACTATGAATGGCGTATCTAGCTCCGACAAGATCAATCAAATGTCCGGCAAGTGTGCGAATTGAATGTCTTTTGAGTATTTACTATAAGCATTCTGTTGTATGTTTTGGTAATTTCACTGCACAACAGGCAACAACAGCGCCTAGACAAATTAGTTTCAAAATATTGCCCGTAATGTTTATTAAGTAGTAAAGATATACAATTCGTTCAACTTGGCGGACAATTACGCCTTTATGACAGACTAAATCGCGTCATTCATGCCACGCCCATTTTAGCTATGTACCACCAATTTCTGGCTATACTCCGCCCATTTCTGGCTATGCTCCGTCCGTTTCTGGCTAAGCTCCATCAGTTTCTGGCTATACTCCGCCCATTTCTGGCTATGCTCCGTTAATTTCTAGCTACACCCCGCCCATTTCTGGATATGCTCCGTCCATTTCTAGCTATACCACGCCCATTTCTGGATATGCTCCGTCCATTTCTAGCTATACCACGCCCATTTCTGGATATGCTCCGTCCATTTCTAGCTATACCACGCCCATTTCTGGCTATTCTCAGTCCATTTCTGGCTATGCTCCGTCGGTTTCTAGCTATACCCTGCCCATTCCTGACTATGCTCCGTCAATTTCTAGCTACACCCGCCCATTTCTGGATATGCTCCGACCATTTCTAGTTATCCCCCGCCCATTTCTGGCTATTCTCCGTCCATTTCTGGCTATACCCGCCCATCTTTGGCTATTTACCGTTTCCTACCGCAGAGTTCTGATTGTACATCGGTAGGTGTATGGTTATTTAGGGTTATGTAGACCATGTATTACGATGTAAATGTAACAACAGTTGGAGGTTGGGGTGGGTGGGTGGGGATATGGAAACCAATGTATACATCAAACAAATGTGTATTTAAGATCATTACTTTGATTTCATTTTAAATATATGCCTAGACCAAACATTCGTGATGTTGTTAATATATATATACACTTTAATATCGCCGTTTCTAGCTCTCGCCTACCTGCCTCTTGTGGACGCTGGGTTGTGACTGAAGGCGTGTCGCTTGTTCATTGGCTTTGGCTAACTACTTCTCTATACTCCGGGTTGAGCTCTGGTCAGACACTGGTCACAGGTCCAGAAATACGAGGTCAAAGACTTGTCTGCCAGGTACCACACACCAGATGTATGTAAGCTAACCCATATATCATTGGTATGCATGGTGAACAAGAACAATAAGCGATTTCAAACCCTAGCCCTCCCATTGTTTGCCACAGTATATAGCCTGCCCAAAGATTTTAAAGGAATTTCCGCGGTTTTTGATTTTAAGATCATTTTAATTTCAATTTTTTAGATCATAATCGAAACTGTGGAATCTTAGGGTACGGTTACAGCCATTTTTCTGGAAAGATTTGAACCAAATACTGCCAGTTAACATTTCGACCACATCGTAATAGTATTAGAACTACAGCTTTAGTCACAGGCACACAGACACACATCGCGTAAGCACACCTGCGTAGGCTTAGGAAGAGGGAGAGGGCTGGAGTGGGTGCAAGACGGTAATAGCCCCCCCCCCCCCCGTGTTTTTCTTCTCCCATATTGCATCCCCATCGCGCGCCCTAGCATTTGATTCCATCAATAGCTACATACACAGGTCAAAATACGCTCCCACATCCCTGACGTACACACGTGTACACGCATACGCGGACACGCACGCGCACGCTCAACCGCACAAGGGACGACACACGTAAACGTACGTGCGCTAGGTCGAACACAACAGCGGTCGCTCGCTCGCACGCACGTACGCACGTACGTACATACGCACACACGCAGGCACGCACGCGCCCACGCAAATATATCATTCCATTTCCCACCATGCAGTGTCATAATTTAAACCACAGTTCTATTCAGAATATCATATTTTAAACCTGCGCTAACAATTGCGAATCCGTGTTTTCAAGCCAACTGACTTCGTAGCGCAGATTCTCTATGTTGCCATCGAGAAGTCAGACATCACACTCCTGATCACAGTGAACCTGCAATGACAGATCCATTATAGCTATACTTGTCCATTTTTCGCTCAGACCCACTCATGGATTGCGCTTGTTGGGGTGGATTAACATACTTTAATCCAGAATTCACTGAATCACAATGTAACTATACAGGTAACATGATGGATATTTTGAAACTAATTTAACCTTATTTATACTATAAGCGCAGGACTATATATAATCCTGCGCTTATAGTAGAGGAGCGGCACCCCGGAGACGAATTTTCACACCTTTTTTCTTATGTTGTGCTAATTAGGTGTGAATGACGTCATGGTTATTGATTTTGACACACTTTCATTCTTGTGATCTCCACCGCCTTTTGAAAAGGTTTGAAAATCCGCATTCAGCTCTACGCCATTCTCATTGGGTGTTAGATGTAAAGGATGTCCATAAGCCCCTCCCCCTTATTAAATCACATAGCAATGAGGTAAGCTTAAGGGTAATTATCGCGTGGTTAGAATTATGTGCGATAACTCGTACTGGCAAATTCGAAAGTCGATTGTTGGGTATGCACGATCGAGATGTGGGTGGAGCTTAGCTAGAGATGGGCGGGGCATAGCTAAAATGGAATAGGTCAGGTCTATTCCTGTTTTATTATCGGAAATTGTGATAAGGAGATTTTGTCCTTGGTTCTAATAGCTCTACCTCAGTATTTTATATCTCAAACTTCCGCATACTTCATCTACCTATCGTATCTCTCTCGCGCACACGCACGCACGCACGCACGCATGCACGCACGCACGCACGCACGCAGGCAGGCAGGCAGGCAGGCAGGCAGGCAGGCAGGCAGGCAGGCAGGCAGGCAGGCACGCACGCACGCACGCACGCACGCACGCACGCACGCACGCACGCACGCACGCACGCACGCACGCACGCACGCACGCACGCACGCACGCACGCACGCACGCACGCACGCACGCACGCACGCACGCACGCACGCACGCACCCTCCTGTGCGAGCATATGCATGTACGCCCTTAAGCATGCCCGCAAACCCACACGCAAGGTTTCGTTAAGATTTTTTGTAATTGTAACATATTCCCCTTATATGTACACCTTTTGCACTCAGATTTGTATATACATACTTCGATTCTGCTATGGAAAGCGTCTGCGGACCGGGAGAGGATTATTTTCGGGAATTGCCCCTGGAATGATTGGTTAAGTTATCTAACATGTCATTTCACAATTAAACGTCCGTGGCTGGCCATCTCTTTGTCTGAAAATGCAACGTGTTCGGATGTGGGTGGAGTTTATCTAAAGCTGAGTGGGGCATAAGTAAAAATGGAAAGATCCATTAGCGCGCTGAGGGCAATCGGATATTTCATTATAATCGCTTAATAGACCTTCATGTTTTATGAATTGTATATTTCTACTATTTAATAAACATTATGTAGAATAATTTCAAACTAAATTGACTGAACGTTGTTGCCGCCATAAGTAGTAATATCGCCCAATCAATTTACTTTCAAAATATTCAACAGCTTACCTGTATAGTTTTCTGGAAGTTGCTAGGCACACATATTACCGATATTAAAAATTGGTATATTCTCTAACGCAGTTTCAACAAGATTGAAGTAAAACTCCCGGGCCACTATAAGATTCCAATACATTCCACTCATGACAAAAAAACATAGTAACTCATAGGCATACACGAGCGTAGCATTCATCCAATCCAAGGCAATAATGGCGACAGCTGGGCTAGTTTCCCTATTCGCTAACGCCCCCCCCCCCTCCCACCCCTCCACACCCCACCCGACCATTGTTATGAATTCAATTTGATTATGGATGGGTCATTAGCCATCTGCGCTATTGGTTAATTCATTAACTGTTCTTCTCCATAGTGGGCCTATTGCCTATATACAGCACAGCTCAGGGGTAAGATAATTTGCCTATAACCGTGAACAGAAAACTTGTTAGTAAGAACTGTTCTCTTTTGTATGTTGGGCGTAATTTGATTTGAAGATAATTGCTGCCTTAGGCAGCAATATCTTTCAATCCAGTCACGTTCAAACCATTTGACAGTACATTTTAATTTGTTTTGTAAACGTGGTAGGTTATTTCTGTGATGGACTGTGCTCTAAATTTATTCCAAAAGCCGAGCAAACATTATCAATTTTTCCTACAGAGTTTTAAGTTTGCTCCGGGTTATCAGCTACATGGGTTGTATGTACAGCTCGAGGCTACACCAATTCAGTTCACGTTTATTTTGATAACGTCTTTGAAGTACAGGAAAATATAAATTAATTTATAAATGATAAACCTACGTAGTTACAGATACACATAGTAGTATAATTGAATTGAATTGTAACATCTGTAGACCGTTCAGAGGTGTGGGGTCGGGGCGTGTGGCAGTATGACGTGTCCAGTTATATTGAAATTGGGATTCTCAGAATTCAAGGTTCAAAGTATAGAAATTGACCGCACCTGGCACAAAGGATGGGCTGAGCCTAACTAGAAATGGATGGGGCATAGCTGGAAATGAGCGGGGTATAGCTAGAAGCGGGCGTGCCATAGCTAAATGGATCCGTTTATTACATGTAATGATACAGATGTTATATCAATATATTACTCAATTCCATTCCACTTTATACAATATGTATTGTTGTTTTTTCGACACAATCTTGCTGCACACCTTTTCTCTCTAAGACAGCAACAGTTTCCAGCAACGTTGTTTCCATGCTGTAATCCGGGATTTTGTGTTACTTTATCCTTTAATGGCTAAATTTGATCAAGAAAATTTAAATATTTGTTTATTGAATGTTCATTTACAGACTGAGACAAGAATATTTTAAAAATGTACCACTGGAATGACTGTCTCAGTTATCGAACCAGGCATTCCAACGGTACATTTGCAAGAATCGTCTTGTCTGGGCCTACAAATGGACATTCCTCAAGACCACTGCATAGGCCGGTTGTGTCCGTCTTCACCATGAACTGTTAGCAATGAGGGCGTTGACGGTATTGCAATGTGTTTAAAGAAGTCACGGGGACATGCAAATCCTATCATTGTTCATGGTAATAGCCGCAACTTTCAGTCAAAAGCGGTTGAATTGAAAAAACACAAATACAAAAATACATTTGGATATTTTCTTTAATTTTTAAAATAACCACATAGGTATGTGCGTGTGTACGTGTGTTTCGGCGTGCGTGCACGCGCGCGTTCAGGCATGCATGCGGGTTGCGCGCGTATGTGTCTGCGTTAGTGGTCCGTTGCGCAATTACGATCGCCGTCAATCCTTATAATGTTATTGCATTCAGCATATGATATAGGATAAGCATATGCGTTCTGTTGCTAGCGTAAACACGTATTCAAAGTTCTGGAGATCCACGCATCTATGAGTAGACTGATACCTTACGCATCAGTCATATCAATACTTTCAGTATCAGATCCATCATCATCACTACCGGAATCAGCAACATCAGCGTCATCATCAACGTTGGCATCTAGATTGTTGCTTACGTACTCCGTGATCGAAACTCCCTTTTGCGAAATGCTAAGAATTCTGCTTCATCGTATGCGTACCACTCTGTGATAAAATCTTTAGTTTCCCTACGAATTATTTTAATGAGCGTAGAGTTCAGTAATCTTCTCCACTGGCATATTATGTCAGTGCACTTTGTAACTAATGCATCAGTATATACACCTTTGAGGGCTCTGTTCGCTTCACCACCCTCATCTTCTAAACACGATTGTTCAGCGTTTAAGTTCTGATTAATATTTTGGAATATGGCGAAGAGCTCCCGATTACCTATGCTTTATTTTTCATTTTCACCTTCATCATTGCTCTCAGACTCCATTGAGTCATTGTCTATGTCTTCTTTTTCATAATCACCTTCATCACCATTGCTCTCAGCCTCCGTTGAGGCATCATCGCCCTCAGACCCCATTGAGTCATCACAGGCTTCACTCACCGAATCCATAGGCTTATCATCTTTGCTCGTCATCTCTATCATTTTTTCATTTTCATCTCTGGATTCGCACTATCTGACTGGCTATGGAATCGGGTCTTATGTCGCTCCAGGTCAGGCGACCTAGCAAAAGTTGAATCACATTCGAGAGATTTATGTTTTGGCATATTGATTGTAGGATAAAACTATTATTTTAATATAAATTTATTGGTGAAGTTTTTTTTAGGTTGTAGATGTCGAAATCGTCTCACGGCCTAAGTTTTCTCTAACTAACCATGTAGATAAAATACACGTCCGACCCTTTGGACTGTTTAACCTGTAGTGAAAAGAGGGATTGAATTTGAGACATTTCATAGGGTTGCATGTACGCGCAATCACAACACTCGACCACATGTATAAATGTGCTTCCGCACATATAAATGTGCGTGCACATTTCTGGGCGCACATGCATATTTGTAGGTGCATTTTGTAGGTGTACTAAATCCACACATGCCAATTTGTGGGCACGCGTGTGGATTTGCAGGCTCACGTGCGGATTTGCGGGCGGACGAAATCCGCACATGCTGATTTGTGGGCGCACACGCAGATTTACGGGCGCACTTGCAGATTTGCCAGCGCACGTGCGGATTTTGTGGCTGCACGAAATCTGCACATGCAGATTTGTATTTAATAAGGATTCTGTTACCACGGACAACTAACACGCCCCCGTACATGCTCCCACAGGAGCCCCAACACGCACACGCGTGACCGCGCACACACACACGCGCGCCCGTGTGCACTCCGCAAATGCATGTCAACCGTATAACTCTGTACAGTTATTTGGAATGAACAAATATCCAATTGTATTCGTGTAATTTTCAATTGAACGCCGATTTATCAGACTTGGTATTCATAGGGATATTTGAATGATTTATAACGCACCTCTGTGGTGGTCTTGTAGAATGAATATTTGCAGGCCAAGAGAAGGCTATTTTTGAAAATTTACCACTGAAATGACTGGGTAGATAACCGAGTCCCTCATTCCAGCAGTAATCTTTTAAAGAATCCCTTCTCTTGGTCTCCAAATTGACATTCAATAAGTAAATATTGTTTATATTATGTTACTGAAAGATGTTACAGTACAGCTAAGAAATAACTTTTTTTTGCAAGACAAATAATGGCGTTGCAGTCCAGCCTCTATTATTGGCTCGTTGTGGCGAGTTCTTGATCATCTGTGCATGGCGGATCAGTGATTTCAATTATAGAGGCATTGCTCGAGTCAACAAACTATGATAGAATCATCCAAAACTTAGCCCATACATTATTAGAGTATAGGCTTTATAGCGCTTCAACATGGAACGTTGCAATAAAAACGCGATTTACCTGAATTCTGCTTGTTTGTTTTTACACGTTAGTCGTCTGCAGATGCGTTAAAATACATTTCAATGGATATTTTCACCTTATTTATGTGTTTAATAGTTGTAATACGAGCGAAATTTGATCGAGAAAAACAACGGCTTGGTATAACTCGTATACATTCCTTTATAGATTCGGATCAGTAGACAATGCACGAAAGAAATCGAATTTAGGTACACCATCTAATGCGTTTAAGTAATGTAATTCTACATTGTCGATAGGGCTTACGAAATAATCAATACCCATATGATTTTACCTATCGATTAACGCTTGCCACGCGTCATTACGCTAATTACATGTAAGCTAACCTCATTGGATGCCAGGAGGCACGTGACGTAACGAGGGGGGGGGGGGAGGGCGGGCTTAACAATTGAATGAGCTCCCAGTAAAGGAGGAGTCCAGACATGTAACCTGTCAATCATTCTTAATTACCCTCATTAACCCTTGTCAAGCATTACGCTAATTACCATTAAGCTCAGCTCATTGGATGACAGGAGTCATGTGATTTAATGAGGCGGAAGGGCTTATGGGCATCCTCTACAATCAGAATGGCGGAGAGGTAGAGAGGGATTGTCACACTTTTTCAAAAGGCTGTGGAGATCAAAGGAAAAGAAAGGTGTCAAAATCAATAATCATGACGTCATTGACACCTAATTAGCATAACAAAATAAAAAAGATGTGAAAATCTATTCCCAGCTCGCTGCTCCTCTACTGCTTATGACATAATCTTTTAAAATTGTATATTTGTCAGTCAGCTAGCCTACACATTCAAGGGGAGAATTTTGAGGAATGGTATGACGAGTTTACAAACGCTGATCTGGACTGGTCCAAGCTGACGTCGGTATTTTGTGGCCAAACACCCATCAGTGCAATGCTACAGCGACACCTGGCAGAGAGAAATATAACTGTTCACACAGGTGGCTAAGAATTATTTTGATCGGTAACGCCCGCCAGCCAACTTTCACGCACGCACGCACGCGCTCACAAACGTGACACGCACGCACGCGCACACAGTTTTGCATCCTTGCATCATATATGACATAAATGGCTTCACTACACTAAATAATTAGAATTATGCTGATACATTAGAAGAGAAGTTGATTTCCACGCAGGGCGGCGTTACGCAATATCCACTGTGACGACGTACGTCTTGGCGGACATAAAAGGTATAGTCTGACGCATCACATGACTCGTGGTTACATCTATGTGAAAAGTCGTCATCAGAATAATGCATGGCGATCTATATATAAGTAAATATAGGTGTATTCATATATTTGACCATATTTACTCGTGGAACCATGGATGAAGTTTTGTTTAATTTCGATGGGTTGACACCCCACAACGCAATACAAATCGCACACACGCATGCACGCACGCACGCACGCACGCACGCACACTCGCTCACATTCATGCTCACGCGCATGCACACGCGCATACACACACATACACACACGCACGCACACTAACGCGCGCGAACGCACGCACGCACGCACGCAGGCGCGCTAATCCCGGCAAAAAGGTGCTTTTCCACCTTTTTAACCGCTTGCGTACGTGGTCAACGATAGGAAAGGTTTTTTTTATTAAACTGGTTAAATCCAGGCTTCTCCATTTTACGTGTCTAAATTCGATTCGCATACGACGTTTTAAAGATTATAATGGTTGTAGCAATAAAATCGTTCGTGTTGCAGTTTTCGCTCCTGTCTAATCAGCTATAAGCGTATGACCTTCGACCTCTCGTCCTTCTTTACTGCTAGTCAGCATGTGTGGCAAGCCACTTATAGAGAGTTTAAATACGTCCCTTGAGGCATTAGGTCACGGAACATCCAGCTTATTTGTACAGATTCTCAAGAAAATAATCATAGCAAACACTGGACACTCTACCTTAAAATGCAAGTGCTCTACCTCACCAGGTGATGTTTCTTGCAAGAGATAGAGACCTCTCTCCATCACATGTAGGCCTTGTGTTAATTGCTTGTGCACATGGCCAACCGATATACGCAATACTACTCATACATTCCTTGGGGGGAGGGGGAGGGGGAAATGGCCTGTTAGCATACCAGATGGCAACTTCAATTTGCCATGACAGACGAGCGACGGTTGACGTGAATCCAATCCAGTGTGCTGATAAATAGAACACGGTGATGTAATAAAGGAGATGTGGCTCTGATAGTCTGTGTCCGTCCTCTGGCATGCTGAGAAAATGAAGAGCATGTGTTTGGGTACTGATCCACTAACGTAAATGGATGGGATTCGGATCTGGATCACATTTGTGAGCAAAATATCAGGATAAAATAGTGTGAATAAAATTTCGTGATAGAGGTTTGCGTTAGAGGTGCACGTGCCCTACTATCTCCATACACGCTCAATA
This sequence comes from Chaetoderma sp. LZ-2023a, assembly GCA_034401795.1. NCBI lineage: Eukaryota > Metazoa > Mollusca > Caudofoveata > Chaetodermatida > Chaetodermatidae > Chaetoderma > Chaetoderma sp. LZ-2023a. Next base: position 68,030,291 of record CM067375.1, read on the forward strand.
TGCAGACCATGCAATGTCATAGAAAGAAAACACTTAACATAAATCACTAGATATTAATGAAAGGCCCTATCATAGCTTCTGAATTTCGAATTTTCCACTTTGAGTGCCACCCACCCCCTTAGCCACATTTGAGTGGGGAGATCACCCCTGTCAGACGCCCCCCCCCCCTCCCCGCCTACATTCAACCATGAGCCCTTGAGCCGGCCATATTTATCACCACCACCGCCACCACCACCACCGCCGGCACCTCCACCACCACCACCACCACCACCACCACCACCACCACCACCACCACCACCACCACCACCACCACCACCACCACCACCACCACCACCACCACCACCACCACCACCACCACCACTGAAAAACTGTAAACTAAATTTGCTTCGGATCGCACGCAATTAATTGAAATACAAATTTTTCTATTCCTTCATGTAATTTGTATCTTTCGCAACGCACGGAAGCAGAGTAAACGCAGATTAAGCAGCTGTTGCGTTATTAATATATTTGCTAGAGCATTATATTCTGCGTCGATAAATCAACTAAATCATTATAATACTATGTACGCATTTTCTCTTCATTCCAGCCTACGGCCGTCCTGAGTGCTTAGTGACGCATTGTGGCAGATGTGATGGTCAGACGGACGTACGTGGCGCGCTTCTCTCTGGCACAGAATGCAGGGTAATGGCAAGATTGGCAATTAGTATGTCTCGATAGGTAGCAATCGTCGACATAACTTTCCTTTTCTCATTTAAAGCTCGTGCAATGTGATAATTGTCGACGCGTTTAATAATAGTGATATGAAATGGAACCTCGTGTCAGATCCTCTATATACGATTTATAACGTATATGGTGTCAGTATGGCAACATGCCCGTACCAGCATGTGGAGCATAGCGTGTCGATTCGTCTCTACAATTAGCCAGTATAGCTACAGACACACTTGTTTCCGGTACGACGATGATTTGATGCAATTTAGCGAACCACCCATATTTTAGCCGAAAACGCACGCGATCACATTTAAAAACTATGACTAGTAACAAAAGGAAAGAATTAATAATGCCGATAGAATCTCGCTAACTGCTGGTTCGGACTTTTTTCGGATTTCCCAGATATTTTCGGACTGTCCACATTTTTCAGATTACGTCCACAGTTGTGGAATCCTAGTCTATGGTCACACCATGTCCTGCGTTAAAATTCGAGCCAGATCGGACAAGCATTTATCAGCAGATCCAGAATTTGATCCGATCGATCCAGAGCCGGTTCTTTTGTCTGGATCATGACCAAAGTCCGCAAATCCGCTTGCATGGCAAGTTCAGTCGTACTCCTGAAATTTGAGTCAAATCGTATCAGTAGTCTTTTAGGTACAAGTCAGAATACGTTTTTGTAACTGACGGACGAAATAAGGGGCATGTCAGTTTATTGAGATGACACTCGCAGCTAAAAATATAGCCAGCCAAATCCAGTATACGTTGCACGCATTTAAAGCCTCGGTTATATTAACTGTTGATAGGAAAGACGTTAGCTGTCGATGACGTCATAGTAGAAAGACGTCATTTTAATTTGCACGTACATGGATTGTGAGTGTTAGACATAATACGCATTCGTAGCCAACGTTAAAGTTCTCGTGCCCTATTAAACAAAAACAGCTGTGCGCGATGGGAGATGCTGTTTATTTATGTGCAGTTTCCCATTACGCAATTTCCTGATTCCATATTTGGCGTAGCTACTGCACATCAATATCTAATGCACCAACAATTTGACAGAGTGTTATCCATCCCATGAGCTGACTTTCAAAATCACTAACTACTTATGCACCGTCACTGGGCACCGATGGCCAGATAGCATACTTTCCAACGAGGCATTATACAAGGTGTGTAGTACGTCGCGTCGTCGCCGCTGTCTGTAACCGTCGCCCAGCAAAGATGGCCCGTGCTTGGCCATGTGTTAAGGATGCCAGAAGAGACACATCACAGAGAACCTTGTAATTCTCCCTACTCGGAGCCAGCAAATACAAAGCCAGAACATGACATTCATTTCATAAATCTGCTAAGCGTGCTACGAGGTAACCTCAAGAAAGCAGGACACGGTACACTCAGGTCAAGAATGGACCAGAGGAAGCTAACAATTTCTGCTAAGTACAAGACACGGTGGGCAAAAGCGAAGAAGGACGCATTGAAGCTGTATGATCTTTCTACTACAACAGCGGCAGAATACAGTAATCATCAATTATCTAAGCCCATGTTCTCACTCGATAGTTATTCATGAATAACCCATGCTTCACTATGGCGTTATTCCCGAGTATGTCTCTAGTGATAACACGACCGTATGGCCTATATATATATTATGAATGAAAGAAAGTTAGAAAAGACACTTGTGTGTACATATAATGGGCAGGCCCTCCATTTCTTAGAAATGCATCGATTGAACAGACATACGATCTCATGGCTAAATAATTCGTTCTTGCAGGGAAAGGGTATCTATGCAAATACCCGTCCTACGTAGGCCTTGTTTTCATACAATCGCCATTTAGGTAAACACCAGATATATCGGTTGGCGTTCTCATTGGACTGTCTCTTGTTCCGGAATAAATACGTCACTTATTTCAGAAATAGATCCACTGGTACGTTAATCACGCTTATTCCTAATGGGACTCGAAAATTTTAAGCGCAGGCGGTAAAGTAGTTATGGAGGAATCCAGGTTTAGCTAGTCCCACCCCACCCCAGCCCCATCTTTAGCAAAGCCCCACCCTTACTTCGCCCGTGTAGGTACCGATCGACCCCTGAACTCCCGGACTATCAATTTCCAGAGAACTATACGGGTAAGCTGGTCACTATTTTGAAACTAATTTGACTGGTTGCTGTATTAGTTTCAACATATTCAACAACATGTTTATTGAATAGTAAAGACACACAATTCGTACAACAACACTTCAGTCCGCCATAAATTAAGCGTTCGTGACGAACTTAGCTACGCCATTCATGAAGCAATTCATCAGTACGTCATCCTACACTGTCACGTATTTGATTATGACATCATATGATTGATGGATAAACTGGAATCTTCCATTTAAAACTGCTTTTCAGATTGTGGCTTGTGACACGCTGGACCCACTGCCGGTGGGCAGTGAGGGTGAGATTTTGGTGAGAGGACCACAGCTAATGATGGGCTATGTGGATTCAAAACTCGCATCGCCTATCAACGAAGATGGGTGGCTCAAAACAAGTAAGTTGTAAATAAACGAATACATTGGGAGACACGATAATACGAAAAATGAATTTTGAAAAATGGTTGATTGGCAGGAATAAACTGATGACAGATCTATTTCGATCCTTTGCTTAATTCGAACTAATTTGTTTAAAGGAGTTCCACCATAACACTAGTGTTAGTCCTCGATCGGGAAAGTCGTGGTTGGGTGGGGTCGCCGATATGGTGGTGGTGGTGTGTGTGTGTGTGTGTGTGTGTGTGTGTGTGTGTGTGTGTGTGTGTGTGTGTGTGTGTGTGTGTGTGTGTGTGTGTGTGTGTGTGTGCGTGTGTATGGGGGGGGGGGGTGCGCGTATTGGTGGTTTGCACTATGTCTGTCTGCATGCCTGCCCACCGGTCCCCTGTCAGTATACAGATCAAGTTCGAGTTTCAGACATGTCTGTAAAGGTTTTATAAGATACGAAAATTTAATTTTCCATAGATGTTATATTTGCTTTATTATATTGAACTTAAAATTATTACAAGTAGATGCCCCCTCAACACCGGGCAAGCATTGCCCAGTGTACTACTGAGATAGGCTATGCCCATATGCAAGCACAAATGCAAAATAGTCAGTTTTCGTCTGGAAGTTATTTTGATGGCAAAACGTATTTCTAGAAATTTTAGCACAATAATTTTCGATAAACACACCAATGCCGCAAGACAAAAACTTGCTTTGCCGAGGCATTCACGATGTGAGTTTCTGATACATCGTGGAATTCTGTGGTAGCTGATTTTCACTGTGAGTACTGTAACTGGCTAGCCACTTAGTGATTTATGTAAGCAGAAGGTCACGCGTACCACCCCTGTACGTACACCACAAGCGTACTGATGATCAAGGGGGTTGGGGTGGGGGTGGTGGTGGGGTGGGGGTAGTAGTTCCTAGTTTGGAGTGCAGAATTAACCTCTGCAATTGGCATCAATTCAGTACTGCATTGAGTCACGTATCTGCTGTATTTTTTCATTTATATGTTCCGAAAGCAGTATGTGATCGGCATTTGAACGAAAACAAGTCAAGAACTGCTCTCAGGACTTATGTGTAAAAGAAAAATCAATCATTTTATTCTTTGTTGGTTCATTTTGCTCTTTTAGTTTCGTTCTGAAACAGATCTCTGTATAAATTGGCTGCCAATGGGTTAGGGAATGAGACACCCGCCATGTTTTTGTAAAGAAATATGGATTGTTTTGATATGTTATTGGGGAAACCCCACATTCTACGGGGCAGCACACCTGCATTTTCCGAACATCAATGGAAATGTTTACAGAAATAGAATCATTTAGTTTAGTTTGGGGAGTTTCAAACTATCGACCAATGCCCAATTTTGGATTAATTTGTGACGTTTCTTCAACAGTATTAGCCCAATTGTCGACCAGCATTCTGTGGGTGCGGGTGGGTGAGCTGTGGTGGGGTGGGGTAGGGTTGGGTGGGGGGGCTGTGGGTGTGAGGGGTAAGTGGAGTTTCACGTTCATTTTCAATATTTAAAGGAAGTAACAACACACTTTATTTTCATGTTATCTAAGTTAATACACAAACTTCATCACAGTCCGGAACACGTATTACTAACATCTATCAGGTGAGCTCCATGTCATTAAAAAACCCACCAGCATTCTGAGGGGGACCATCCTGTACATTGATTTATCATAAACAAATTAGATATCCGGTTTGTTTCCTGTTTTTTCGTGAATTTCTGCTGTTTGTCCCATTTTTTAACAAAACGCTTTGATTGCATGAAATTAAGCATACTTATATTTCACTGCAATGAATGTACGTATTTGCTTATTGGAACATTGATATTTTCATATACTAATAATTTACTTACTCAACCGCTCGCCCTACTTTGGTCCGCCCCGGCGCGCCTCGCCACGCTCCTCTCGCTCGTCCTACGTTGGTCCTCCCCGCGACTCGCCTTACCACACCCCTCTCCGCCACGCCATGTCCCGCCCCGCCAAGCTTAATTGCGTGACTTACACCTGCACTATATGCCCTCTTGCCTACTCATGCGATCACAAGCCAGACACCACCCACTCAAACGCCTTACCTCTGGCCTACTCACGTATACGTTCTGTCAATCGCTCGCTTTCTCGATACCTCAATCGATCGGCTGTTTGATTGCTCACTTTTAATTAAATGAAGTAAATAATTAAAGGCGCATATTCCCAGCGGAATGGTTCAAAATAAAATGGTTACAATTAAATACTTTTAGAGGCTTAAATAGTGTGCCTAGATGTAATAAAATGAAATAACATACGAAATGTTTTTATATGGAATGGAATCATCACATGTTAAGATGTATTTCCTTTCATTGCATTGATGTACACAACGTAAGCCTCTAAAAGTATATAATTTCTACAATTTTATTTCCAAGCATTTTGGCATGACTACGCACCTTTAATATTTTTCAGAGGATGTCGGCACAATGGACGTGAGTGGGGTACTGCACATGCACCCTGATGATATGGATGCTACAGGATCGTGCGCTATCGAAACAATAACCAAACCTTCAATGTCCGCCTACTGCTCCAGAGTGTAATTATTATCAACTTCTAATTCAGTTCCGCAAGACTTGCCGGTCTAAAGCCACATCTCCATCTCTTAGACCAAGAGAAGACTATTTTTGAAAAAGTACCTTTGGAATGACTGGCTGGGTTATCGAGCCAAATCATTCCAGTGGGGAATTTTCAAAAACTGCCTTCTCTTGATCTGCAAATGGAATTTCTCAAGACGAATTCAGAAGGCGGGGTTTGGCTGATATAAGTGTTAAAGGTTTGCATGTATCAGTATATATACGGTACGCTGGTTGGCTAATTGTCTTGACCGCGTTCACAGTAGATGACACTAACCGTTAACAATAACCAGCTCAAAACTAACATACGGAGCAGTATTCATTGCGCCTGCGCAAGCATATACGAATATGTGTGTGTGCAATATTTTAAGAGTTGTAGTTAGCCAATATTCACGATCGAAAGATGGCATTACCAGTGAGCACATTTAGATTCGGATAATCGCTAAGTGTTTATAAGTAGATTTATATTATGACATTATTATAAATGTTATTATTTATTATGTAGGCCGTATAGATATCAGTCTCAAAATCAGCACGGAAATACATTCTTCGTTAGCATATAATAGTGTTGATTGTCTCTAAACCCTTTGCACACACTTGGTATCGTATTCTAATATGGTTACCTATTATTAGTAATACGTGTAGTTTGTAGAATGCCTAATCGTTCACGATCTGCGTGTATATAGGCCTAATGTGTCCAGAGTGATGTTTACGCATGTCGTACACACGTAATCAACTCACAAGAACACGTGTAAACCGAACATATTGACCTTCATAGCGACGCGTTGCTTAGCCATCAAATCGACGTTCATTCGATAGCGAGGCCAGATTATTACGCCGAAAACAATATGTTGAATTTCAGCGAGAGCATCTTGTCAAATACAGTAATGAGAACATCGATTACAATTAGATTCATCTATGACTCTATCATCGTGTTATCATCGTATCCTACATTACGCGTGGCTGACTGAAGGGGTGGGCATTCAGCCAACAATTGCGGTTACGTAATCAGCGATTATAGATGCTCGCCCTCCCGGGGTTTCACACCTTGTAAACAGTTTTCGTATTTTTGTCTCGCCCCGTAGGGAAAGCGAGACAATGGGGTTACCGTAGGTGGCGTCGTCCGCGTCGTCGTCGTCGTCCGCAGCGGTGTGTCATTTGCGTTAAAGTTTTTGAATGTACAAATAATTCATCAAAGACTTATCCGATCTTGACGAAATTATATAGATATGATCTATCCCATCATGGCATCTAGTCTCCATTATCAGCAAAATGATTTTCAAATTTTCCCCAAATTTTTTCGGTGTTTGAACTTAGCCTATTTTCCAACAAAAATCATGGCATCTAGTCTCCATCATCAGCAAAATGATTTACAAATATTTTCCAAATTTTTTCGGCGTTTGAACTTGGCCTATTTTCCAACAAAAATCATGTATACCTAAAGGTTTTTCAATCAGCATATGATTCATCAAATACTTATTCGATCTTGATGAAACTTTATAGATATGATCTATACCATCATGGCATCTAGTCCCCAACATCAGCAAAACGATTTTCAAATTTTTTCCAAATTTGAACTTGGTCTTTTTTCCAACAAAAATCAGGTAAATGTTAAAGTATTAGTCTCGCCCCGTAGGGAAAGCGAGACAATGGGGTTACCTTTGGTGTCATCGTCCGCAGTGGCGTGTTATTTGTGTTAAAGTTTTTCATCAGCCTTATTATTAAAAAATGGGTCCTCAGATTTCAATTAAACTTCACAGATTTACTCTATGCAGGGTAGAGATGCAATTGCTCATCATTGCTCAGGAGATTTCTCAATCTGAGCTTATGCTATGGTGCACATCCGTCATTTCTCAATCTGAGCTTATGCTATGGTGCACATCCGTCATTTCCCAATTTGAGCTTATGCTATGGTACACATCCGTCATTTCTCAATCTGAGCTTATGCTATGGTGCACATCTGTCATTCTCAATCTTAGCTTATAATATGGTGCACCTCCGTCATTTCTCCATCTGAGCTCATGCTATGGTGCACATCCATCGATTTTCCATTACTCTAATCTGTATGTATTCTAGCAAAAGTGCTCCGCTAAAAATATGTCCATAACCTTTGCGCGAATAAAACAATGGGTTACGCAATTTCTGCAGGCCTAAAATATAATCATGAAATTCCCTTTCACTTTTCCAGATAGAGTCAACAATGTCAGACAATATTAAACTGTGTGAGAGATAGGAAAGAACATTTCTGAGATTAAGGCTACAGAATGTGGGATATTAGGAACTTTGTATAAAATTAGAAACATTTGTACTGAGGAAACGCGAAAGGAGTTGGAAAGCACGGCAATGGAAATTAAGGCAAATGTGTTATCAGCGAATTATAAGTGCACTGAGCTAAAAAAAACATTTGTGCAAAGGAATCACAAACAAGTGAGTTAAAACTTAAAATTAAGGAACTGGAGTCAAAGGTTGAAAGACTAATGAAGGAGAATTCACATCTCTTGTCTCAGATTTCATTACTCAATATAGAGTTAGATAAAAGCACTGAAAAGCTGAATGTATCGCAAACCATGTTAAGCAGCTTTACGGATGAATTTTTGGATACAAGTGAAGTTCCATTTGACATCACTGAATCTGAACTACTTGTAGCAACTCCTGTGGATGCTTCAAAATCACTTAAAGAAGCCTTAAAGATGACCTTTCACAAACTTATGTTTGGCCAAGATCAACACGAGGAAGAAAATCACAAGAGGGTTAAAAAGAAAAACAAAATTATTTTTATATCCCGAATACGGTTAGTATTCCATTTAGATGGTTTCACTGGCAGTACAAGGTGGAGTTTGATGCATTCATATATGCGGTACTGTCGGTACGTCAATGGTGATGGTTATAACATGAAAGAAAATACTGGGGTGAGATATATCACATAATCACTGACTTAGTTAACAAGAGTGGGTCTGGGAGAGGCAACAACTAAGCATGCCACTAAATCTAACGATCTCAATCAGCTTGTTTAGATAAACGGAGGTAATCTATGGTAAAGACTAAACTGGTAATTTTGAGGCATAAGGGCGCCTGTCTGCAGATCAATCAGCAATCTACCGCCTGGGCCTGGGAACCAGGGGTGATGGAAATGCGAGAGGATGCCACAGGGTATCTTCTAATATGTCCATTGACCTTCTCTGATGAAGAGGCGTTGCTTGTTGACAGAAATAAAAACTGACATTTTTGATGCCCAAGCAGTACCCTTTCACTTGGGCACCTGACCTGCAGATCAATCAGCACATCCAGAACGCTAATGGTAACATCCTTAGAACGTATCGTAGTGATCGGATCAAAACTATGGGTGTAGTAGCAGTTCATAGATCAATATTGAAAATCCCCGTAGATTTCCTAAGGAGTCTTTTGCTTACTCAAAGGTGGGTGGCTAAAAAATTCTTGGTAAATTCGCAATAATACTACGACCTCTAAAAGACAAAGTTCTTGACAATGGCAACCAACTTGCAAGCTTATTATTAACATCAGCCTCTAAGTTATCCTAATTACGGTTATTGTAATCTGGTGAATTCCCGATGAAAATTCCAAGAATTTTTAGGCCCTCGTTATTCCAGGTAATCCCCAATGGAGTATCCGTGCGATCCTTCCAAGGACCCACCCAAAGACCCCCAGTTTTTCCCAAATTAACTTTCGCATCGGACGCAGCTTCCTATACTTTAAGCCAATTATATAGCACAGTGAAGTCTTTATCACTGGTAGCGAAAGCTGTAAAATCATCAGCATAAGCTGAACAAACAACCTTTTCATCGGCCGTATTAGGCACTGCTATTCCTTTTAGGCCTTCAGTAGAACGTAATTTGATCAGTAGTGGCTCTATACACATCGCATACAAGGCCCCAGACAAGGAACAGCCTTGCCTAATACCACGCTTAAAAGAAAATGGAGCAGACAACGAGTTATTAATTTTCAATAAAATGTGGGTGTCAGTATAAAGCAGCTGTACACACCTAGAGAAGAATTCTTCAAATCCGAAAGCATTTAGCGTGTCGAACATATACGCATGACTAACTCGGTCGAACGCCTCTCCACACTAAACGCCATATAGAGTCGTCATCATGCGTAGTATGCATATCCTGCAAGAAAGCAAGGTAGAGGGCCTAGCTAAGTTGATAGAACTTGTGCCCAATTCCGTTGTAATATCAGTACAATAAAATATGTTTTTAAAAAAAAGCAATATCGGCAGACAACTCTTTACGAATCTGGTTAAAAATACGGAAGCGTTTAAAAGCATCACGACAGCCTCTCGTGTTCAAGGTTACAATTGAGAGATGTGTCATGATGAGATAAAAAAATAAAATTGCTAGTACAATATAATTCATAAACATGATTAAGTTTCAAAATGGACCGCTGAAGATTTTACTATTTGATCAATATAGAGAGAAGACACAAGTAATTAATCCCTTATGTTACGATGTAACTTTGTAATTATCTTAGTGAGACGATTTTTGTAAGAAGCATCTAATCCAGGTTGCTTCTTTAGTCTGAACATTTGATGCATTAAGAGCTTTAAATTAGGTTGCAACTCTTTACACTTTTCTACCACCTTTTTACTGTATTTGATACTGTCAATAAACAACTCAACATCGTCAAGTGATTGAATTAACTCCCTTGTCTCTACAAATCTGACATGTCCGACACTTCCGATACAACAGACATACTGTCCGAGTCCGAACCCTCGTGAACAGGCGACACATGATCAGGTGGTAACTCACCAGCGGTAACTATGACACTGTCATTATCGCAGGGGTCATGGCCCGGTTTGAATGGTATGCTGCCAACGGGAATGGCGCTATTCAGCAGTGTAATATTGTCCTCTAATTGCACGATACTGTCTTGGGTTGTAAGGATATCAGGGTCATCAGCGTTTGGCGCATTGTCGGACTCGACTGACGTCATGGGGTTGGTGTTATCAGCGTCCAAAACTGGGTTTGAAATGTCATTATTTGTAGCGATATCTGTAGACGTGTTAACGGTATTCATACTAATTTCACTAATTTTTGTGACATATTTTCAGAGTCATCGATTAAACTTAGAATTTCAAAACGGTTGGTCGATTGTGTTTTTTGTCGTTTTTTCTTGGGTTTATTAGGCGACGGTTTTCCAGATAACATTTTTTCAGGTAATTGTTCTTGTACTTTATTCGCATGCGGCAACGGAAAGTCAATCTCACTAACGTTAGCAAAGTTTGGATCGTTACTGCTACTCGCACCATAAATGTCAGTGGTAACATTATCGCTGTCACTCAGACGAGATTACTCCATAACACAGTTGCGTTGAAAATGTCCTTTTTGGTGGCATTTAAAACAGATAATTTCATCACTGCTTATGAATAGTCCATGCGACTTACCCACGTAGACAATGTCGATGAATTCAGGAACAGCAGACTTTTCTACAATGATCTGAACTTGTCGCCTAACACTCTTGACGTGTCTCAAGTTAGGCGATTTACATCCTAGGGGAATAGCACGGCAGCTTCCGACAACTTTCCCATACTGATCAAGTGAACGTGTGATCACAAAGTTCGGTATGTACGGTGGCACATTTGAGATAATGAACTTCGTTGGTTCGTGTTCTAGCGACATAACAGGGTGAAAGGAACCGGCAACAAGCATACCTTCAATGCATAGATTATTAACGTCAGTTTAGTTTTTCATGTATATAGTTATCGCCCCTTTAACGCGCGATGCTGCAACGATGTTTCCAGCAGGTACAACCGAGGCCGCGCCTTTAACGTATGCCTCGATCGCCACTCCGTCTAGACAGTCAATCCGTACTCCATTCTTCCGATCTATACCATTAAAAGGTTCATAGTCCGGCGACACATTCGGGCGTAAATCACCTCTAGTTGGTTTTACTCTACCAGCAAAACTGGCCTGCTCGCTCATTGTTAGTGAACAAAAGACCAATTAAGGTCGCCTACCCACTGACCAGCCAAGCGGCCGGTTATAGCAATGGAAGAAATTAATTTATAAATGTCTAGAAAGTGTTACTTAACACACAGAAATATACAATAATCCAAATGTCACACGCAAAATGAATATCACAAACATATATACATTTACTTTAGCTTGAACATTCTACAAAAATTAAACATTAATAACACTGCTAACCGCCGTAAATTCATGATTAAATACAGAGCTAAACACTACGTCTACTTCGAAGAAGAAGAAGAAGAGGAAGAAGAAAAGGAAGAAGAAGAAGCGGAAGAAGGATAGGAAGAAAACGAAGTAGAAGAACAGGAAAAACAAGAGGAAGAGGAAGAAAAAGAGGAAGAGCAAGAAGAAGAAGAAGAAGACGAAGAAGAGAAAGAGGGAGAAGAGGAAGAGGAAGAAGAAAAGAGGAGGAAGAAGAAGAGGAAGAAGAAGAGGAAGAATATGAAGTGGAAAAGAGGAAGAAGAGATATTCAAGAATAAAATATCTGCCCATATATTGTTGCCTAAATTGGGCAATGTGACGAAGAAACATTTTAACACGGAGAGGCTGTACAGCTCAATTTTTCCAGTAGATAAGAGAGATACCTTACGAAACATGTCATTGTTATTAAAGGACAATTCAGTCGTATATACTGACTTAGGAATATGGCCAGGACATTTTAATATATTATGCCATTCTGAAGACAAGCTGTTCCAAAGTTTATTTAAATTGTTTTCTAGTATTCTTTTAGAATGGTAGGGGATTTTCAATGCCAAGTCATCAACTGAGATATTTTGCTCATTAACTAAAAATTCTCCAACAGTGGTGAATTTAGCATTTATAAAATCCTCTATGAAATACGTTCTTCCTGATACGGCATCTTTTATTAGTGGATTCAGAAATAGTGGTTCGTTTAAAACATCTGCTTTACAAACAGATTATGAGTCTCTTGAAGCATCAAAGAAAAAACACGAATTCCACACATTCTTATAACAATGAGGCAATTTATTACGGTTAGTTATATCTAGTTCAATATGAAACAACTGATGATCATAATTCAAATCCTGTATCTGTTTTAAATACCAACCTGTGAAAAAACCCAAGGATGAGAGGCGCTAGAATTGAGAAACGATTGTACATAATCGATACGAAATGTTCTTATTCTAGATTGTAAATGTAATAAACCCTGGCCCCCGTTTTCCAAAGGCAATGTTTATAGTTCTTTACTTGGCCAATGATTACCAGCCAGCACAAAGTTGTTTTGGCTTTTCTGAATAGCATTTACAATTCTAACGGGTGGATCATCAACGGCAAATTTGTGCCATAATTTAGAAGCTGCAAGTAAGTTTGCAACAATAATTCTACCTCTGAAAGAGAGCGCCCTCGATAATGAGAGCCAATTGGCAAGTTTGTTAGTTACATCAGCTTCTATCTTTACCCAGCTAAGATTAACACAGTCTGCAGTATTCTCAATGTATATGCCGAGTATTTTCAAACATTGATTATTCGATTTTATACCAAGTGGAAAAAAACGAAGAGAAGAAGATGAAGAAGAAGAAGAGGAAGAAGAAGAGGAAAAAGAGGAAGAAGAGGAAGAGGTAGAAGAAGAGGTGGAAGAAGTGGAAGAAGAAGTGGAACAAGAAGTGGAAGAAGAAGAGGAAGAGGAAGAGTACTTTACTTACAAATCATAAAAAACTTATTTACAATTTTACAATAAAAACATCATAAAAACGCATCCTAACCCTCCATTCTAACAAGTATATCTCTTCACCATCGGACCCCGTACTAATGACGATCCGCGATCGCATGCCCCGAGCCAATAGACATTTATCTTAGAAAAACCCATTAAACATAAGATCATTGTTTTCCACAGATAAGATTGTTACAGCCCCAATAGCCTCGAAATTCGTTTAATAGTCGTTCATTTTTGTTATATTGAAATTCAATGTAAATCCGTGACCTAATTCTAGAGATGCAATCTTTGAGTGTGTCCGTCTATTCACACCCATCCATCAGACGTTGGCGTGTTACATACGTGGATATGTTGGCATTTGAAATTACCCAATTAGCCAAAGAAGACGAATTCTACGTTCAGAATTAGAGGAACATTGGGGGCATGGACATCCTTGTATGTAATCAACCAGATGGAACGTATCAATCTCCATGAAATGGAGAACAATTTGTTTAATGGCCAGAAGTAATGGGCGAAGAGGAGAACACGTTGTGAACATATGTCCAAGGTCCTCCTTTTCACCACGTACTACACAATCATTATTAGTATGGTACCCCGCTCGGTAAAGAAACACCCCTGTATTCAACGTCTCATGTAATATTTTCCATGATAAGTCGCCTTCATACTTGATGCATGGGTATGCATAAAATCAACAGCGGAATGCTACCGATGAGGTATCTGAAGAAGAAGAGGACGAAGAAGAAGAAGGATAAGAGGAAGAAGAAGAAAAAGATGATGATGGTGATGATGATGATGATGATGACGACCATGGGGATGGAGGAGAAGGATGCGAAGAGGAAGAAGAGGAAGAGGAAAAGGCAAGCAATGCTGTGGCATGCATCATCGCAAGTTTCGGCAAGATCCCTGCAATAGAACCGGAGTTATTGAAACATGCGTCAACAGTGTTCATTTTGAAAGCAATATTGATGAAGGCTGTTGATGCTGCCCTTTAGATTTTGACTCCAAATCTAGGACACGTCCTCGGGATCCTACCGGCCAAACTTCCATCCAGGTTTAGATGGGAGCCCTTCAGTAGATCAAGATATATTGAAGAACTAGGACAGGAAGAAGATGAATAAGCACTTCATGCTCGCGTACACCTTCGCGATAAGCGACGTGACTAAATATTATACCATATTCGTAAGTCTACTCGATTACACTATATTTTTTATTCTCTGGTATTTCAGGGTAAAAACGAAAGGCGAATACGTTATTGACAAACCCGTATGTCAACAAATAATCTTTAAATAGAAAGCTAGATGTATTTATATGTATTATTACTGTCAAGAATGAAGCATATATTATGGGCAGCTAGCACTTACCCGGCAGTTTTAAATGGGTATTTTAAAGATTAAATTGGGTATTTTTTTATTGAATTTTACTCATATAAATTCTTTTAATGCGCTACTTTTCATAAAGATATTCATGAAATGAAGATGTTGACGTTGCACATGTCCATACCATGAACACAATTAATACATAAAGGATTGTGAAGCAAGCTATGTGTACGTACGCGCGGATGTGTTTGTGCGTACGTGCGTTCGTGCGTACGCATGTGTGTACGCGAGTGCATGTGTGCGCGCGCGCGTGCGCGCGCGAGTGTGTGTGTGTGTTTTCAATCAATGTTCGAACGTATTCAATAGCACTATCGCTGTTTACACCTGTTTATGACATTACTATTAAGATAGCTAAAATGAATACTGTTATCTACCTATAACGTGTTTACGTAATACAAATACAATGAAGGAACACGATCTGTCGCTCAAATATTAGACTTTAAAAACAATTACGTCACGTGTAGCTTGACTTCACAATACATTATAACGTTTCTATCTCAGTCTTGAAAATTGAATAGCACTTCAAGTAGGCAGCAGCCGCACCCAGTTAAATTAGTCTTAGAATATTCAACAGCTTACATGTATTGTTACCTTGGGATTAGAATTCTGGTAATATAGTGTTCAACATATATAACTCTACTTTCAATCCACGTACAATGTGAGCCGTGCTTAGCAAGAAAGGGACTGAGAATGGACCTTTCTATTTTTGCCTACACCCCGCCAATCTCTAGCTAATCACCGCCCACACCTCGATCGTGTTGGGATCGATCGATCTCTGAACTCACTGACTATCAATTTCCAGAAACAGCAAAAGAGTCTTCTTGAACGAGTTTTTAACTCTTAATAGTCCGACACGTTGTACGAATTGTATGCCTCTACTAGTTAATAAACATGCTGTTGAATATTTTGGAACTAATTTGTCTGGGTGCTGTTTTTGCTGCCTATGGCAGCAGCAGCAGCGCGCAATCAAAATAGTTTCAAAATATTCAACAGCATGTTTATAAATAGTAGAGACATACAATCCGTACAACGTGTCGGACTATTAATAGTTTAAGACTCGTTCAAGAAGACTCTTGCTGTATATAATCATTTCTGACGTAAGGATTATGGCATCATCCTACACGCCGCTTAGCCGATGATGACATCATATGACGTCACTGCTCTGGAAGGTTATTAAGTTAGACGTGTATGCCTGTGTTGTGACAAGCTGCCAGGAACATAGACATTGTCGATGTAAAACAGGATGCCATAGAAGATATTACTTTTATTATGTTGCCATTATAAAAGACGCATTGGACGATCATACGCTAGAGGTTGTAAAATCTGCCGAATATCTTGGTGTCACTATCACTTCTGATAGGGAAATCTGGATACAGAAACGATGAGACTTATTTCTCTGTTCGTTATCCACTCAAATTGGTGAGTGGGGAGTATAAAATGAGGTAAGTGACAGCCACGTTACAGTGTATCACCTACACGTATATGATAAAGAGATTTGGCACAGTAAGTTATCTTTTCAGCTGAGGTAAGCGAAGAGCGCCTGTGGTTGCTCTGATTATGGTATGGTTGTTAGCTCATTTGACAGTATTTGGCAAGTGCAGTAACTTGGAAATAGCAGCAAAAATAACGAAGGACGTTATGAAATGAGTTGCTAATCTGTGTGGTACGGATTTTTGAACATGCTTCACCAACTCATATTTCCATGAACTAATTCAGATTTGAGGATGAAGTCACAAAATGTAGATACATTTTAATATCTTGAGAACATTATATCAAACAAATACACTGAAACCAGCCAGTATTTCTCATTAGCCACACACTTCTCTCTCAAACCGTGATTGTCTTGCTATCCTGATGAAGCGGGAAAACACATCTCCGCCCTTTTGAAATAAGAGTTATTTGCTGCCCAAATCAGGTAAATGTTTTACAAAGCAGTCACTGCACATGCCAATAGATGGGAGATGCTTACCTGCTATGATGTCCATTCCATCAAATCATGGCATCGATTAACATGGTAATTCGAAATGTAATAAATTTAAATGTCTGAGAGACAGTTGTCAAAGAGCACCTCTTGCCAGCTGCAGAGTAAAATTAATCACTCAAAGATGTACTACGCCAGGCTAGTTGCGATGAATATGAGATACGACTAGTAAGACTACTGCTTGCAGACACCAAGCTGAGAGTACGAGACAAGTCAGTGACGTCTGTATAGTTTGAGACGACAATCGACTCCCCACATGGAGATTGTCTATCTCCGGTGCTTTTGACCTGTTACCGTGCTGCTGTATTGAACTCCGTGCGGGAAAGTTCCTCAAAACCAATACCTCCCCCAACCCCAGTGTCAATACTGGGTATGCCGCTAGAGATGGAATATGCCTATGATGTAGACGAGGAAACCCCTTACCGAACTTCTCCCAATAGCTGCAAGCAAACTAAAAATTGAGAATCTCTTTATGAATGAATCCAATACAGAGTTCACCCACATATACCTATCTACAAAGCATGAAACTAAAAACAAGGTCAATCCACTTCGTGGCGGTGAACCATGGAGGAAATGTAAAATCATGGGCTCACTGCATTGCAGTACTGCTCACATTGCTTCACGCTGGCTCATGGGAAATATAGCTATGGAGTCGTAGATCAAGGAGGCTCTTGATCAAAAGGCTACGTGTATACAGTGCAATCTGCTGATCCTTGATGCTGTATAACTATAACAGATGGGCAGCTCTAAAGGCAGTTCTAGACAAACTCGATGCCTGCGACCACAAACACCTACGCACCACCGATGGACACCGATGGCTAGACACCACAATTTCCACAGATGCAATGTACAAGATGTGTAATACGTCGCCGCTGCCTGTAAAAGTCGCCCAGCAAAGATGGTCCATGTTTGGCCATGTGCAAATGATGCCAGAAAAGACAGAGAGCTTTAGAATGTGCGCTACTCGGAGCCAGCAAATACAAAGCCAGCATAAACCTTTAAAGTGTACTACAAGGTGACATCTCGAAAGCAGGACTCGGTACACTCCAGTCAAAAATGGACCTGAGGAAGCTAAGAATTTCGGCTGAGGACAGAACACAGTGGGCAAAAGCGAAGAAGAGCTGATTGCAGCTGATGGATGTTTATAGTACTACAGCCGCAGAATACAGTAATCATCCATCACACATGTTATTCTTAAATAAGTCCATTGGAAATAAGATAGTGTATTTACAAAAAGAATCAATGGTTCTTGTTTATTATTATCAGATTCCTTATTTTGACAGGCGTGTACTATTTCTTTCAAGTTTGGATCAAAGGAAAATATCTAGTTCTTGTGTTGAATATAATGTAGATGTTTTTTGGCGTTTCATCAAGCGTTTTTCATTTGCGCTCATAAATGCATAATTTAACCTGAGGTTACCTTCCTTACTATTGCCGCCACAAGGTTGCGGACAGAAGTACAAGTGGTCCAATATTCGTGTCTTAATCTCCAATGTGTTCATCTACTCGGAATCTAACTCAGATATTTTCTCTCAATGTTCATAGTGTTTTGTTGAGAATGAATTTATTCCCCGACTCTAGACCATGTCCTGCTAATCGTGTTCCATGTCACCGTTTGTATAAAGTTTGTAAATTATGTTTTTCTTCTCCTCTTCCTATGTCATCACGCCACCGGGTTTCAATTGGTAAATATGTGGGCGGAGTCAGGTCGTGAGTTAACCTCTAGTACAGTGTTAGCTAGTTAAGTTAAATAGACAATGCTTACACTGCTATTTCAATCTGTGGTTTAAATACAGGATCTGTTTCTGTATTCCACTATTCAGATCATTTACCTAGGCATATGTTGATAATTTTACCCAGGTATCTATAATCACGTATTTACTTCATATTTGGCAAGTCGTATGCTATCCATAGATAAGCCTTTACAGCTGCATTTAAAGTAGGCTGTGAGTTAGCAATGTATACTACTTTTAGTATTTGCTATCTATAGTTTGGCTTCGATATTCTAAATAAATGATAACGAACATTTTTTAAAACATAGTTATTAAATTGATGAATCCAGTTTATCGATCACTCATACGATATCATAATCAACATCGTCAAATGTAGTCTAACGTCATAATTAATTTGAAGGCCGCGATTTAGTCCGTCAAAAACTACTTTTTCTCAGTCAGTTGTACGTCTTTACTATTTAATAAACATTCGTTTGAATATTTCGAAACAAATTTGACTGGGGGGGGGGGGGCAGCAGCACCCAGTCAAATTAGTTTCCAAATACTCAACAGCTTATGCGTATAGTCTGCTGAAATATGAGATTCAGAGAGTGCAGTGATAGATTGATCCTAACACGGGCGAAGCGTGAGCAAGGCTAAGCTAGAGTTGAGCGAGGTATAGCTAAAGCTGGATACCTCCATTTTGCGAGCATTGGGTTCCCTCAGCTTCTGACCACGTCATGTTAACATCTTTCCTTATATGATATTGTTGCTTGTTGAGTTTTTGCAACTGTCGAATCAAACCGCTTCGCTTCCATAGTTATCACAATACATCTATTACTCACAGATTGCATGTGTTGTTCTTGCGAGAACTATGCACTGATCTAATATCCGCCCATTTCAATTCCACGTGATTGAATATTCGGAACTATTTACCAATATCATTAGTGTCTCCGCCTAAGCAAGATGACTTCAGATTTTACCGTCCTTGAGAATGTGAGTACGATAGATGACCGAAGCGATCTGCTTGACATGAAGGCTGGCTTGAACACTGTGAGAGGCAATGTTGGCATGTTCTTTCGTCTGATACTGGGAATCGTGGTATACTGTAAGTATGTTACATTATCACACATGCAAGCATGCATTCATTAACCCCTCGTGTGTCAGTTTAAGCATTTAATCGCAAAATCAACCAAAAAGTGGTAACTGCAGTGGTCGTGGGAAATGTAAATTTGCAGGCCAAGGGAAGACAATTTGTGTGAATTAAACTCCGGAATGACTGGCTCGATAGATGAGCCAGTTATACCAGTGGTAAATTCTAAAAAATTGTCTTCTCTTGGCCTGTAAATGGACCATTCTTAGCTATGCCCCACCGATCTCTAGCTAAGCTCCACCCAGACCTTGATCGTGTTGGGATCGGTCGATCTCTGAACTCCCTGACTATCGATTTCAAGAAAACTATACAGGTACGCTGTTGTATATTTTGAAACTAATTTAACTGTGTGCTGTTGCTGCCTATGGCATATCCTGCCCATGTATATTCCCAATAAAATATCCCATGGTATCGTTGAGACAAGAGGGGTTAATTTCCAGAGTACCCACTCATCATATGACGTCATAATGAACTGCGCGATATGTAGAATGACATCATAATGAATGATATCATGAATGATGTCGATAAGTACGTCACGAAAGCATTTTTGAAGACGGTCTATGCGTTGTTGTACAAATTGTATGCTTTTACTATTTAATAAACATTCTGTTGAATATTTTGAAACTAATTTGACTGGGCGCTGTTGCTGCCATAGGTAAAGCAAAGCGGGTCAAAGCGGGGCATACACGCACGCACGCACACACGCCCGCCCGTCCACGCGCACGCTCGCACGCACGCACGCGTACACGTACACGTACGCAGGCACGAACGAGCGCACGCACGCACGCACGCACGCACGCACGCACGCACGCACGCACGCACTCACGCACACGTCTTCCCATTTCTAGGCTAGGTGATAATAATGTATGCGATGTTTGTTTGTCTTTCGGTCAGTTTGCCTGCTGGTGGTTTGTCAGTCCTTCCACATTTCAGTCTGTTGGTCAGTCGGTCGGTCGGTCGGTCGGTCGGTCGGTCGGTCGGTCGGTCGGTCGGTCGGTCGGTCGGTCGGTCGGTCGGTCGGTCGGTCGGTCGGTCGGTCGGTCGGTCGGTCGGTCGGTCGGTCGGTCGGTCGGTCGGTCGGTCGGTCGGTCGGTCGGTCGGTCGGTCGGTCGGTCGGTCGGTCGGTCGGTCGGTCGGTCGGTCGGTCGGTCGGTCGGTCGGTCTGTTTGCGTACATATTCATACGGACCTTCAGGTCGTCTACATACCTCCCTGCATGTTAGTGCGTGCGCATACATACGCATGCACGCGCGCACGCAAGTGCCTTCCTGTGTACGTGCGTGTGCGTGCGCAACTGCCTCAGTGGAGTGCACAGTACGGGTAGGAGATGCAGTTTTCATCGACCTCAATCCAGGGGGAATCATTATCACCATACACACAGGCATCTGTAAACTCGGGCGGTTTAACCAAACAGCACCCACCCACCCCTCCCAACACAACACACATGCCTGACTCACCCAACCCGCCCCACACACCATTTGGCCAATTTCTTAGAAATTGTGGCTGAAATGGACTCTCTATTTCCAGAGCCGCAAAAGTATACCTCAGATACGCTATTTCTTGTAGTTTTGGAAACATTTTCCCACCCACCCAACTGCCAAAAAGGGGAGGAGAATTTGGAGGTGGATACATCGGGACGAGGAGAAATTGGAGGTGGTGCATCTAAGTAAAAGAGTGTGTTAGGTGCCTCAGGCCTGCATGTCTGGTGTACAGCATTCATACGTACGTGTATGCGCTCATACGCGCAAATGAGTGCATGCGTATCTTCGTGTCTGTATGTTTACGGGCGTTCTTGCATGATTATGAACATGCATGACGTATGGTAGATGCCCTGTCGGACTTTTCAGCTGTCGGACTACTGGGTTGTCGGACAACTGGTCTGTCTAACTACTGTGCTGCTGAAGTTACCCCGCCGCTAACCACATATTTCCACCAATCCTGTGATAGAGTGATCTATCACGGATGCCAGCTATTAACTAAATGTGATATTACAAAAATGTTTAGAGCACTTTGCCTTATTTGCCTGGTGTTCTAAAACCCTAGTTCTAATTACACTTACTGGGCTATTGTAGATGTCAGATTCGATTCCCTCTCAGCAGATGTTGACATAGATAGTAGAGAATGCCACACTGGCAACGCGACGAGACTCGCCTCATCACATTTCAAAGCAAACAGAGTATGTCCCTTGCTAGTTTATTCAGGCTCAACCATAGAAACCTATTAAGCATAGACTGGTTATGTCAATCTCAAATGCGGAATTTAGGTTCAGTATTTTATCATATTCTTCAAACTAATATGTTTTGTGTTACTAATTCTATTACGTAGTCTAATAACGTGTTAAATTAATACAAGTTTATTTCAGAGAAAATTATATATATATATATATATATATATATATATATATATATATATATATATATATATATATATATATATATATAATTGTGCGTCTGTTCTTACTTTTTGGTGGCTAAATTTACTGCTGATCGGCTACATATGCAATTGCATGCCACTGAACTCACACCACCGGAAGTCGGGATCTTAGATTTAGTATATACTGGCTAGATCGGGCATGACCCTCTCAAAAGTGGCATTCAGATTTCAGTATTTTCCCACCAGGTGCATAGTAGGCAAAATAATAACTTTGTGTTGCTAAACGTAGTCGAATAGATTAATATAGCCCATGCAATTTTATTTCTGATAAAATATGTAAATTTGCGTCTTCAATTTTGCTTCAAATTATCAAAAGATAATTGAGGTATTTTTAAAGGCTATATATGCAGCCGATCGCCTGCCTCAACCAATCACCGAATACCCGGCCATGAACAACTGGTTTACTGTACTCACGTCAAAGGCGGTCGTTACAACTAGCTCCATGATGAGGGCATGAGTATGAGCCAGCTAGCCAATATATTCGAACCTATGGTCAGGACAACCAGGTCCATAGTGACAATATGCGCATATCCTTTCAACGCCACCACCCCACCCCACCCCCCCCCCCCCATCCCACACACACACACGCCCCCCCACCCTCTCCCCGTGTATTCTCAGTGTCAGCATGAGAATTCCTGTCGAACTAATTAACATAGTGGAGAATTCACGTGACGTGTCTTGCAAGTCAACCCGTTAATGGTCAAACCCACCCAAAAAATAATTTTCAGTCGTTTTCAGACATGACTATTTGAAAGGCCTAGAGAAGAGTAGTTTTCAATATTTACCACTAGAATGGCTGGCTCGGTAATCGAGCCAGTCATTCTAGTGATACATTTTCAAAAATACTGTTCTCCCGGCCTGCAGATAAACAGTGGATAAATATAAAGTTTTATTTTCTTTACCATACCCCTTTAATGGTCAAGCCGGCGAAAAAATCCAGTGGTAAATTTACAAAAATAGGCTTCTAAAATTTGAATATCTTGAAAAATATTGACCATCACAATGTTTAATAGATATTTTGAGACGCTCTTGACTCAAATGGGGTTAAAGATGGACATTTAATTTTCTTAATGCAAACATATTAAAGCAATTCATGGACAATGGTGATGCTATTAAAATATCCCCCCACTTGTGCATGGTTAAGTAGCTTGCACGATCACGGGGTCGTCAACCTGGCGCCCTACTAGAATGGAAACCCATTCAGGATTGTGATTTATGTCGCCAAACCAGTGATAGGTACCGCCAATCGGGTCTCCTAGGGTGTATTTTCAAGTGTCACTTATAGTACTTAGACCGCGTTCTCACTATAGACTTAATCAGGAATAACGGCACACCGACGTATGGCGTAATTCTTGGTTAACTGATGTCAACACGTTTTGCATCGAGCTATCAATCCGCATTATCCTTATTTCATAGTGTGAATTAAGTCATTGGCCAGCGAATGGGGAGGGGGCGGGGGGGGGGTGTTGGTGGAGGTGGCAGTGAAGTGTGAGGAATTAAATCATTGGTCAGCGAAGGGGAGGGGGAGGGGAGTTGGTACTGGAGGTGGCGTTGAAGTGTGCGAAATTAAGTCATTGGCGAACGAAGGGGGAGGGAGACAGTGAAGTGCGCTGACTTACATCATTGGCCAGCGAAGGCGAGAAACAATGAAGTGTGCTGGGTTTAGTTATTGTGAGTTGGTGGGTGGTGGTGTGGGGGGTGGGGTGGAGTGGTGGCGTTGGTGAACAATGTACAGTACCGGATTAAACCATGCCAGGGTTGGGGCAATGACGTAGTAAGGGGGCTCATAGGGAGGAGAATTACGACCCGGGCGCCGAGTTCAGTACAATATTGAGGTATGGAGAGGGTGCGCCGATAGTGTCATTGGGGCCGATACCCACCAATACACCCCGGGCGCCAGTATTGGGGTATGGGAGGGGCCGCCAAACGGTTGGTCTGCCCCCGGGCGACAAACATCCCCACTACGCCACTGTGCCGGTGGTAAAGAATATATTTTGGTTTTGAGAAAACGAAAGCAAACCAGAAGCGTCATCGGGCCGGGAATCCTCCCACAGAAAATGTTGAAATCTAAATGCTCTTGCATTTCCAGACTTAAATACGGACCATCAGTTGCTGTTCAATCATTCTCTTTAAGCCATTTAAACGGATGCCATTCTCATCTCAAATGTCGTATTGCACCGATAGATTACGGTTTGTAGATTCCGTATCATTATATTCTGTCACATTCCCATATCTGTGTCACACGTATCCGCTTCTAACTTCACGTAAATCTTGAACAGTGATCACCACCATTTTGTCTTCTCTAGCAATAGTGTGTGATGCCATGTAAGTGCCAATGTATTACATTCTTTATTATGTAATAACAATCTTGTTGAATATTTTGAAACTACTAAGGCAGCAACAACTTCTAGTCAAAATAATTTTAAATTATCCATCAGCTTTCTTGTATATTTGCCTTTATACCACGTTTTCAAGCTATATATGGCACCTCGATGACTGCGCATATATACCGAAATAGACACGCTAGGTCTTTTCTGATTGGTTGAAAATTAAATCATGACGGCCATAATAAACTGTAAAAATGTACCAACATTTAAATACTAATGCTTGACTGTCTTTCTTTGACGGAATGATAAAACGCTTAAAGGTCCATGCATCATTTATAAATGGCCCCTTATATCATCTGTATAGATCCTTTAATTTCATTTCTCGTTCACTAAATGTTTTGAGCCGGTGAATTGTCAAAATGGGACATGCTCAAAATTGATGACTATTTCATGATACAGAACATAAACAACTACCAGGCTTGGACTATGTCCCGTTAAGCCCCAGATTTGGCCGGTAACCCCCACCCCATCCACGAGTTTTTCTATTAAAAAAATGTATGTGTGTATTAACTATGTATTGTGTGAATAATATGTTTTACGCAGTTTCTATTTTTACGAACGACCCATCCGATCAGACAGATATTTTCGTGTGTAACATCTTATTCATTCAAAACCTTTTTAATAGACACAATTTGGGAAGTAATGTTTGAGGCTAGTCAAGATCTGGGTTATGCACCCCCCCCCCCCCCCCCCTCCCACACGTTTTCCTTGTTATACTCAGCTACTGACTGTGAACGGTGAGAGACTGGCTTGGGAGATGAAGAAGCAAGCCGTAACCCGCATCAACAGACTGTGGCATTTGTCTCCCGCTAACGTTAGCCCAGAAGATTCCTTCAACACACTTCATTGTAAGGATCCATTTTTAGCTATGCCCCGCCCATTTCTAGCTAGGTGCCGCCCACATGTTACGAGGGTTGGAATTTGGTTTGTATCTTTTGTACCTTAAATTCCAAGAATCCTCTTTTCAAGAAAAGATAAGCTGTTACATATATTGAAACTAATTTGACAGGGGGTGTTGCTGCCTATGACAGAATGCGTATTCACGTGTAATAATATTAGTTTCACCAGTGCTTTGGTGGGCGTACAAGCTGTTACCACACGTGCACACATATGTGCTTGCACGTGTGGTAACAGCCTGTACCACCGGCAAAACACTGGTGTAACGAATTCATTACCCCTCAGACGTCAGCGAGAGATTAAGAAAGAGATAGAGAGAGAGAGAGGGGGGGGGGTGAGAGCGAGAGAGAGAGAGAGAGAATTTTATCTTATCTTAAGTATTGACAATTTTCAACACTTTATGACGTCATTTTTAGAATGCATCACCACGTATGACGTCACGACCTTCCTCATTATCTATTGTTACGCCATAATTAATCTGCGCATTAAGATGAAAATACGGTGTTCGCGCAGGGGATAGTGTGTAGTATTTCCCTCGCTTGAGGGAAATACCAGATCATACATCACTGAACTTGGCCAATCAAATAATATAATAATGGTGCGACTTTACTGAGGGGTAATAATGGCTGTCACCACATCTCACTAGTGAGGTAAATCCCCAATTGATTATGACGTCATGTGATTGAGGGCAGATCGGATTCTTCTTTTGCAAGCATTAGATTATCAATGCGACACTGTGAACTTGCCATACCAGATTAAAAGCTTCATTCTACATGCCATCACATCACAATAGAACAAATGAAATAGCTACAGCACTGCACATATAGAGATGAGTGGCGAGATGAGTATCTAGTGATTTCTCTATCCATTTCAATCATTGCGGGCATGTGCTACTGGTTGTTCGGTTATGCGTTTGCTTTCGGTGACACTGCAGCAGGAGTTATCTGCCACACCAACTTTGCCCTTTCAGATGCAGATACTATGGATTATTCCCATTGGTTCTTTCACGTAACATTTCAAATCACGGAAAATATACATTATATATATAGATGGATGAATAGATAGATGGGTGGATGGATGGATGGATGCACAGGTGGATGGATGCATAAATTGTTACATAAACAGTAAGGCAATATGTCAGTCAGTCAGTCGAATGGTCAGTCAGTCGGTCGGTCGGTCGTCAGTCGCTCAGTCGGCCGGTCGTTCGGTATTTAGTTTTTTTGTCGTTCAGTCGCTCGGGCGGTCGTTCGGTCAGTAAGTTTGTCAGTCAGTCCGTCCGTTATTCGGTCGGTCGGTCAGTCGGCCATGCGGCCATTCGATCTGTCGGCCAGTCGGTCAGTCGGACAGTCGGTCGGTTGGTCGGTCGGTCGGTCAGTTAATTAGTTGGTTGGTTGGTTGGTTGGTTGGTTGGTCACTCCGTCGTTCGTTCATGTCAGCAGTCTGTCAGTCAGCGGCTCAGTCCGTCAGTAAATATGTCGGTCAGTGCGCTGTATGGGTGGCTGGTTGTTCAGTTGGACCATCAGTCGGTCTGTTGGTTGTTGAGTCCGTCTGTTAGTCAGCCAGCTGGTTAGTTGAGTGACCAGTCAGTTTTGACAGTCGTTGTTGTACGCAGACAGCTAGGTGGTTATGTGTTTGAGTGGGTCGGCAGGCTAACTGGTGGCGTGAAGACAGGTGGGTATGTGCGCGGATGGATGGATGGATGGATGGATTGATGGATGGATGAGTTGGTGGATACGTGGGTGAGTGCTTGTGTACTTGAGTGCTTAGTGGGTGCGTCATTGGGACGGTGGGATGCGTGCGTGCGTGCGTGCGTGCGTGCGTGCGTGCGTGCGTGCGTGCGTACGTGCGTGCGTGCGTGCGTGCGTGCGTGCGTGCGTGCGTGGGCGTGTGTGTGTGTGGCATGTTGCTCTGTGTGTGTGTGTGTGTGTGTGAGTGTGTGAGTGTGTGAGTGTGTGAGTGTGTGAGTGTGTGAGTGTGTGAGTGTGTGAGTGTGTGAGTGAGTGAGTGAGTGAGTGAGTGAGTGAGTGAGTATGTGACGCTGGGTTGGGGGTTGTTGGGGGTTGGGGTGAAGTATGGGTAAGTTATTCGGTATATCCTTGGGTGGGTGCGTGGCTGGAGTGGATCGGTCGGTGTGTGTTTGGGTAGGTGGGTGGGTGTATCGGTTGTTGTCTGGGTGGGTGCCTGTGTAGGTTGGTGGGTAGGTGGGTGGGTGGGTGGGTTGTCTGTTGGATTGGTAGTTGGGTGGTTGGGTTGATTGGTGGGTGGTTGGGTTGGTGGTGGAAGGATGGATGGGTGGATGAATGCATGGAATGATGGGTGGATAGCAAGACTGCTCTTTTTGTCCAGGGAGTTACATTACAGGTATCTTTATTATTATATAAGAAAGATAGCATCACATTGGTGATTGTTATTTCAGTTTGTGTGCACTGCTACCTGTGCCACCATTGCGTCCGTAGCTGTGGCTGAAAGATGTAACTTCACTGCATATCTCGTATATAGCTTCTTCCTTACAGGTACGCGGATTTATGCCAATGTCTGGAGGACCCTACGTCCATGTGCATGCTAGTTTCTTTGAATATTATATGCGATTACATTATGTACTGTGTTTTTGCAAATGCATGTGAATGGTATAATTTAAGGTAACCATAAATTATCATTCAGAAGCCACATATAATAGGAAATACCATATAAAAATAACGGCACTGTGTAGCAAGTAGTCCGATAACTCCAGTTATTGGGCCAGTACTGGGACACGGTCGTGTCAATGTGGTTGGTTATTAGTCTAGTATCGACCCAGCAACATGCATTATCATTGTACGGTTATGGTGGCACGATCCACATATTTTACTAAATGAATGCTAATGTATGATGTCCAAGCGAATTTTCCTTTCATGAAGGAAGCAGACAAACATGAAAATACCAATATGTTAACTGACCGGAAAGTGTATTAATATTCCGATAGTCTTGTTGTTATAGCTTTTCTTTTACACTCCACTGCAGGATTTGTGTATCCCGTCCTATCTCACTGGGCGTAGTCAGAAAATGGCTGGCTTGCCTCAGGTGGAAATTATACAGACGACGAAGAAAATGCCTTCGGTATTGCATATCATGTAAGTGCTGTCAATGAATAATAAATAAGCGTATTACGGTTACTGCTCTGATACCGCTGATGATAATGTTCCTTATGAGGGCCTGGTTATGGTGATAATGACGACGACGACGACGACGACGGCGGCGGCGGCGGCGGCGGCGGCGGCGGCGGCGGCGGCGGCGGCGGCGGCGGCGGCGGCGGAGGCTGCTGCGGTGGTGATGAAGATGATGATGATGGAGAGTAGGAAAAGGAGGAGGAGGAGGAGCAGGAGCAGGTGCAGGGTAAGGAGGAGGAGAATCGGGAGGAGTAAGAGGACGACGACGGTGGCGGCTCTGGCGACGGCGGTGCCGGCGGCGGTGGTGATGATGATGATGATGATGATGATGGTGGTGCTGACGAGGAGCAGGATGAGGGAATGAGGAAGAGGAAGAGGACGGCGACGACGACGATGTTCCATCAGGAAAAATGGCCTTGGTGTCACGCGTATGCTATGCGTTGCGGCCACTTCATCCATCTTTCCATAAACACTTCTCAGTCCTGATGGGGGCTTGACTCTCCTAGGCTTTGAATACATATAGCACATGTACCTAACAATTCTTCAAGAGTCAGCCCTTTGTATATCTAATTATAATGTATTTGTTGCAGGACTTTGCTGGTAGCGGCGTGCTTCACTCGTGTGGAGGGATAACTGCATTCGTGGGCGCCCTTCTCCTCGGGCCCAGAATCGGACGATTCAATGAAAATGGAGAACCACAAGACATAAAAGGTCACTCTGTACCAGTGAGTCACACTGCTGACACAGTGTTTAATGACGGCGTCTACTTCTCCCATGCACGCCCATTCCTAGCCAAACTACACCCACGTTTACGCGTGTTGGCATCGATTTACGCATTCTGAATTCTGATTTACCAGAATTATAATTTCAAGGTCCCTATACTGTGAGTTGTTGAATATTTTGCAACTACTTTGTCTAGAGGCCTATGGCAGCAGCAATTCCCCGTCAGATTCGTTTCAAAATATTCAAAAGAATAAAATTGCAAATCCATCAAAGACATGCAATTCGTACACTTGTAGGACTTCTCTAGCGCCATGATAAGGAAAGTCTACGTCATTATGATTGTGACGTGAGCTAACTAGTGACGTACGCCTAATTGATTATGGCGTCAGCTACATGAGAGACATGTCAGATTACTCTGTTATGCCCGCACTAATAAAGCGTGCGGTTGATTTCAAAGCTTCGATAGGAAATTTATGTTACATCCCTTACCAATGGACATTTCCAGTTTTAGCTATGCCACGCTCATCTCTGGCTAAGCGCCCCCACCCCGCCCAGCCCCTACACCTCGTCCTTGTTGGGTTTGATCGATTTCTGAACAAGTCTATCAACTTCCAGAAAACTATGTATGCACGTTGCAACAGCGTCCAGTCAAATTAGTTTCAAAATCTTCAACATAGCATAAAGACGGACTATTTTGAAGCATTCATAATATCATGCATATGACGTCATCATGTACGTCACGTATTTGATTATGGCGGCATATGATGGATGGATAAGCTTGAAAGGTCTATTATCAGCCAGGTCAAATTAATGTATGTCTGATAGACATACTACAAGTGATCTGGTATAGTATATAGTACAGTAGAATTAGGCTCGGACCCGGAAAAATTGCTATCAAGCTAGTTTTGGTGTCGGTCGAATCGGCATTTGTTGCTCTATATAATATCCAAAATCCGCAAAAATCCCTTTTGGGGAAATCTTACAAAATACAAATGAGTGCACATCAGATTTTCGTAATATTTGCGGTGTACCATACGCACGGAGGGGTCTCAGCACAAGAAGTTTGATCATTCATTATGTTTTCTGAAAATGTATGGAGTATGCTATTTCCTGTCCATTGTTTCCATACTAGCAATTGATTTGAGTACGCGACAAATTAATTGATGTCGCAAGTCATTCTCCAAAACTGTGCATATACCAACCATATGAATGTGTAATCTGTTTCCGGGATTACGCGTAACTTGTAACGCTGATGCCTTGCGATATGATCACTGCAAGCTATTATGTCTACATGATATACTTTACTCTGTGACATTTAACCTAACTCGTCCACAAAACATGTTAATATTCCACTGTAATTGCGTTAATTTCATGATTTAGCTGTGGTGGATTGCTGTGTGGGTGGGGTGGTGTGGGGTAAGAGATGTTACTTCCAAATCAGCACGCCATGTGATTAATAAATAATTCATGAATTTACTACCGGTACTTTGATATTATTAGCAGAGCCTCTGCTGAGGGGTGTGGGGATGGAGTGTTAGGATGCAGTGGCGTAGTCAGTGTATCTGGAGCCCCGAGGGTAAAATACGATTTTGTGATCCTCTTAAAAGATCAAGATCAATCATAATGGGGTGTTAGTGCCTGGATGTCCTACCAGTCTGTGTAGTGAGGAAAATCGTCACAATAGAGAGAGAGAGCGAGAGAGAGAGAGAGAGAGAGAGAGAGAAAGAGAGAGAGTGAGAGAGGGGAGGGAGGAGGGCAGAGAGATGGGAGGGTGTCCAGATGTTATCACCGTGTACCCTGCCATTTCGTAACCAAATGCTTGACGTGTGTAAACAAAATAATGATGCATGGGGTCGTGAAGTTGAGGGAAAACTGCAACAGTGTTTCGACTCCGTTGCTGCTGAAGCAGTCTATCACAGATCTTATCAGTCAACTTTCATGTCAGCAGGGGTCTTATCTACTACACACAGCTAAGACAAACCAATTGGTCGGCCTGAGAACCAGGAAAGGCTGACATCATTTACTGAATTATCTGAATAGGTGGAGTCTGGACCACCTGTGGAATTGTACATATTGATGAATCCTCAAAGTGATCTCGTTAATAGCATTTCTTTTCAGACAGATTGTCACAGTGATTTGGTTGAGTCAGATTTTAATAGTGAGTCATTTGATAGAGATCCTCAAATTCAAGATGTTGGTAAGATTCTAGTTGATACATATCGTCACAGGAAAACTGATGGGAATGTGCCATTTGAGATGTATCCTTAACGTTAAACTGTTGTTAATGTTCTGGTCGAGTCAGATTTTCAAAGTAAAATGGTGCTGGTGTAAGATTGGAGATAGATCTTGCATGTGAAACTGTTGATAATGTGTGTGTTAAAAATGTGAGAAGCGAAGTTCGTACTAATTTGCTAAATAGTGTAGATGTTGCCCATATTGATAATATTTTGAATGAAGAATTACGTCTAATCCTATACGAGGAAAACAAACAGTTGTGCGATCTATATGAGGGTGTTGTGCAGAAACAAGACACTATAGAGGATGTCACCGAATCTAACGCACTGCAGAAATTAGAAGAGGCAATGGATAAGTACAAATATATGCTTGCAACCAATTCGAGAACTGCTAAGTTGTGGCTTCAGTACATAACATACCGTGACACGCTCAAACCATTTATAAGAGCCGAAAGGATAAGTGATTGGTATTTGCACCCTTTTTCAGTCAGCAAGATGAGCAATTTGTTGCAGCGACCGGCCATAACAATATGCAAAGTCTACTCATCTGTATCGTGAACTTATGCTTGCATTGTCGCATACCCACCCGTTGTTATATGATAAGTTCATGGTTCGTGGATATCACACAATTCGCAACTCTGACAGATATTGGGCTGGACTCTGGAGTCAGACAGATCTTGTTATTGAGCAAGTAATAGTGCGGAGCAACAGTCGAGGACGTTTGATACGAGGACGAAGAATTACAGAGTCTGTTTGTGTCACCTGGGTCAACAGCATGCTATGACTTCTTTGTCATCGAAATCACGATGCTAAGAGGCAGAATCACCAAATCTGTAACATACGGCCATTTTGTGGTTGACAGGAACGAAAATTTAGTTTCAGGTGACAAGTCCCGTTATCACATATTGTATTATCAAACCAGCGTGCAAAGGCGTGGATTCAGAAATCACCCACATGTGAGTTATAGTGGCATATTAATGGAGGAACCCAGTTTTAGCCGTGCCCCGCGCACTTCTAGCTAATCTCCACACACACCTCGCTCGTGTTGGGATACTTGGGATCAATCGATCCCTAAACTCACTGACTATCAATTTCCAGCAAACTCTGAAGGTAAGCTGTTGAATGGCTTCAAGCTAATTTGACTTGATGCTGTTGCTGCCATAGTCAAAGGAGTTTCAAAATAATCAACAGCACGTTTAGTAAATAGTAAAAAAACACCTACAATTCATACACCAACGCTTAGTCCGTCATCAAGTACCTTATCTAACTCATTCATGACGTCATTGATTATGAAATCACGTCACATATAGTTGATTATGGCGTCATATAGTGGGTGGATAAATTGGAAGGCTCCACTAAGCGTTCGTGACGAACTTGTATGTGCCATTCATGACGTCATTGATTATGACGCGATCCTACACGTCACATTTAATTGATTATGATGTCATATGATGAATGGATGAATGGGAAATGTCCATTTCTGTATTTTCTATTTCCAGTTAGCTGCTCTTGGTGGATTCATCCTGATATTCGGCTTTTTCGCGTTTAATGGTGGCTGTCAGGGCCATATCTCCCAAGCCGGTGATGGAGTCATTGTGTCAAAAGCCATGAGTAAAACCGTACTGGCGGGTAGTGGAGGAGGTTTCATCACTCTTATTATCTATTTCTTCGGAAATAAGAAGTGGAGCTTATTGACGTGTCTAAATGGCTGCCTGGCTGGAATGGTAACACGCGTTGATAAATTACACAACAGCACAGATCAGAAATAACCCTACATGTTTGCAAAACAAAACGAAACGAACCGTTGAATAATTTGAAGATAATTGAATTTGAAATCATTGCTGCCAAATGTCTTCAAATCCAATGATGTCCAAAATATTTAACAGAGCAATTCTTGCTAACTAACATGTTTCTATTTTGTGTTGGCAATATGTTAACTTATTTATGAGCTGTGCTGTTTTGTCACATCGCCGAGTTACAAATTCTTTAATACAATTACTCGTTTTATAATTGCTGACTTCTACTAAGATATTATTTGCTATTAGGTACTATGAACAGGAAAACTGTTGAATATTTTGAACTTAATTTGACGGGAAGCGGTTGCTGTCTTAGGCAGCAAAGGCTTCCAGTCAACTTAGTTCATAATATTCAACAGAATAAGTTTAATATCTGAACGAATGTTCAGGGATTTGTCAGTGAAAGTGTTAATTATCCATGAACT
This sequence comes from Chaetoderma sp. LZ-2023a, assembly GCA_034401795.1. NCBI lineage: Eukaryota > Metazoa > Mollusca > Caudofoveata > Chaetodermatida > Chaetodermatidae > Chaetoderma > Chaetoderma sp. LZ-2023a. The sequence goes on from CM067375.1 coordinate 68,064,019, forward strand.
GGATTCGTCTTTAATGCCCATGACATGACTGGTATGTAGGTATGCATGATTACTGTATTCTGTGGCTGTAGTGGGGGAAACATCATACAGCTGCAATCAGTCATTCTCCACATGTTCCTACCGTGTCTTGTCCTCAGCCTAAATGCTTAGCTTCCTCAAGTTCATGCCTTATTCGATTGTACCGAGTCCTGCTTTCATGAGGTTACCTCGTAGTACACTTGCAGATTTATGCGATGCCGTCGTCTCCTGGCTTTGTATTTGTTGGCTCCCAGGTAGGGCGCATTCCATGGCTGGTATAACTTTGCATAAATAGATCACACATCTACCAATATGTCATAAAATAGCATACATACCGATTCGACTGCAAAGATCTCAGTTAATAACAAAAAACAGCTTTTGTTCTATATCTGACAGTCTGCCACCAACGCGCTGATCGATTCCCAGCTCAAAATGTATCGCCTGTATATGGGACGTAATCACGCTAATTTTTTTGCTCAGGCGGTTTTTATAAGACCACATTTGTCTCCCTTGCATCATAGTTTCAATGAAAATGAGCGAAATTTTCGGGATTTTACACACAGGTCTTTGGAAAAAAAGTGGGAACATATCACTTATTTCAATACAAATTAAACTTGCACGAGCGTATTCAGCAGAAAAAAAACTACACTAAAACCAATTACAAATATCGCGTGTACTAAGTGTAATTTCGGCGACACCTCATTCGATATCTGCCTTGTTTACTTTTGATTACCAAGCAGGGCTATGTTAGCCTTAATTGGAGAGCCAGTTATTACAGTTGTAAATTTTCAAAAGTATTCTCCTCTTGGCTTGCATATGCGCATTCAATAAGTAAATATTAAAATATTTGAATAAATTTAGTCATTAAAGGGTTAAAAGTGTGTTGTATACGGACTTTAATGTTTTTGCTGGTAATTTTCTGATGATATCGTTGCCTGTAAAGTCCGTGTGACAACAGTTTGAATAGCCATATAGACAATGTAGTTGAAATACAATCAACATCCGTCTCGCATATACAAATAGCGTACAGTAAGAACTAAGCAGGAAATAATAATTTGATTGGAACACGACCTGAGAAGATGTCTGCCTGAATTAGAGCACTACCACCAGAGACCATCGTATCATCTTGCACGTCATCAACTCGCACTTCTCGTCGATATGCACGTCTCTTATCCGCACGACAAACTTATCAGCCATGCAGGATGTCAGAAACGTGCCAGTGCAGCTGTTTGACGTAGGGAGGCTGACCGGCACTAATGACGGGGATGAACTCGATATTTTCCTTCACTAACTTGTTTTCATAGATGGAGGGGCAAACATATCAGGAAATAAGGGGAGGATACTGATCTCTTCCAAGTGATTGACGCATCATCCACGAGCCGCCAGTTGAAACCAGCCTACCTGACAAAATCACCCATCTCCAGCTCACCCTGCTCCAACACTAACGGAACCTGTGATACACATGCGTCATCGTCTGCTTTACTACCGCGGACGTAACTGTGAGGAGAGAGAGAGAGAGAGAGAGAGAGAGAGAGAGAGAGGGAGAGAGAGAGAGGGGGGGGTAGGGAGGGGGTAGGGGAGACATACGGGCGGACGGACGGACGGACGGACGGACGGGCGGACGGACGGACGGACGGGCGGGCGGGCGGGCGGGCTGGCTGGCGGGCCTTTAATGGTCAGGATTTTCCTAGAAAATAATAATGACCACAATAAAATTTACAAACATAACGCTGTTGTCGTGCAAATGGACATTGCTCAAGGCCACTACAAGTATTATATTTTGGTTAGGAAAAGTCCTGTTTTGCTTAGCTAGTGTCTAATTGCCGGCCGATAGAAGATTACTTTTGAAAATTTGCCACTGGAGTGACTGGCTCGGTTACCGAGCCGGTCATTAAAGTGGTATTAAAAATCATTTTGTCTTGGATGAAAAATGGGCATTCCCCAAGGCCGCTACTTAGTCCTTTATTGGCGGGCTTGACCATTAACACAAAAGAGGGATAATCAACATAAATTAGCCAAATAACACCGGAAATGAATTCTCCATACTCGATAACCCCTAACAATCGTCTCATTTAGCATTCTACTACTATGGTGCTTGCATCACCTTACTCCAGATGGTGGCCAATTTGGATGTATCCAATATGGCCGCACAGGTAGAGCACAGCTTGGCTCCCGCAAAATTATGAGAGAGCAAGGCCATATCTAACGCTGATCCAACAATGGTGCTTGTGGAACGATGTGAACAATTCTGGTGATTTTGGTGAAGAATGTCAACGACCAGCATGTCAACGATCAGCATGTCAACGATCAGCATGTCAACGATCAGCATGGCAACGATCAGCATGTCAACGACCAGCATGTCAACGGCCAGCATGTCAACGACCAACGTGTCAACGGCCAGCATGTCAACGACCAGCATGTCAACGATCAGCATGTCAACGATCAGCATGTTAACGACCAGCATGTCAACGCCCAGCATGTCAACAACCAGCATGTCAACGACGCTGACCAGCATGTCAACGATCAGCATGTCAACGACAGCATGTCAACTATCAGCATGTCAACAACCGCCATGTCAACGATTAGCATGTCAACAACCACCATGTCAACGGTCAGCATGTGAACGACCAGCATGTCAACGACCAGCATGTCAACTATCAGCCATGTCAACAACAACCACGTCAACCATCAGCATGTCAACAACCACCATGTCAACGATCAGCATGTCAACAACCACCATGTCAACGACCAGCATGTCAACGCCCAGCATGTCAACGACCAGCATGTCAACGACCAGCATGTCAACGACCAGGCTGAAACTAAGGTTACAAATTCTTCATAAGTAATGGAAGCTATGAAGCTTAATAATTTTACAATCACTTACTACCGCTCAGCAGCACCCCGTCTTGAATCATGTGTCTAGTCAACGACACGTATAACGACAAATCGACTAGAAAACTTAAAGTTTGTGGTGCCAGCTGGTAATGAAAACCATCTTAAATTAACTCTTTGAGCCCTGAGTTCGCAGAATTTAACTTCCTGATAATAATGAAGTTGTCGAATATTTCGAAAGTCATCCAACAGGAAATCGTTGCTGGCATGGACAGCAATGGCTTCCAGTCAATTTACTTCCAACATACACGACAGACCATCACTTCCATGATGATTAATTTCACGAAATTGGCTTCCTGGTTCAAAGGCTTAACAATTACGAATGCATCAACAATAGCAATATACCATTTGTTAACAGACTATACAATATTAACCTATGAAGGAACTACGGTACACTGTACCGAACCTCGCGCAACAGGCACGAGTAAGGAACGTAATAAACTGACAAATTTTGACAGATTCCTTCATGTATGTATGTGATAAGAATGAGTCAGTGATTTACATAGCAACGCTCATTTAATCCGAGGAACTGACACATATTTAAAAACTGAAAACTACAGGAATATGGTACTGCATAAGTTCTAAACTCTAGGTTATAACCCCTGGTGTACAGTTAAATGTTTATGATGATAAAAAGATGCTGCTTCCATTGGCAGCAACAGCTTAACACAACCACAAACATGTTAGCACGGCCCACTTTCAAAAGGATGAAATAACCAATTTTACAGAGCGAAGAATGGTCGCCATTTGCACGTAGCGTTAAGCGGTTATCAGCTATTCCTAGATTACCATACCAATTGAATGAGTGAAACTTACAACTCTTGTCAATCCGCATAACAGAAAAAACTACATAGTGCTTCGAAAAGCAATATACGATCAATATTTACAAAATACAGGGTGGTACAAATTTGAATTGTGACAACTTTAAATGGATACACATATTGAGGCACTTCTAAATAACACGGGCTATGGTTTTCTAGGGACTACACAACAGATTACAAACCAGAAAAGTATAATAGCCAACATTAAGCGAACATTAATCGGCCAGTATAAGCAAACATGGGCAGGCGAGATAAATAATTCATCTAGAGGTGGGAGATACGGAGCGCTCAAAACAGAATTATGTCTAGAACAGTATCCTTTAAAGCTAGGACAACGATACCGGAAAAAGTTCAGAACTGCTAACCATCGACTTCCTATTGAAACTGGTAGATGTGTCAATGCACCA